>CM050207.1:28131907-28261907 GCA_027475355.1 Coilia nasus
AGCCAGGGTGCTCCTGTGTTGGGAGTAACGGCTCCCTTGTGCTCCAGGCCGAGTGTCCGTTGTCTCGGGTGGGACGAGGTGAGAGCCTGTCCTCTGAATAGCAGGGGCCTCAAGTTCATTTGCCTCTGTTTAGAGCAGACAGAGTGGCCTTGTTAGAGCCCTGCTCACATGGGAGACTTTGTTATCCATGATGGGAATATCTGTGCGCCGAGAGAGAGACCCGGATACACTTCATTCCGCATTTTTCCCAGGCAGTGAGAGTATCAGTTTTACACTGCAGCATGTGTGGGGGGAAGCCTCCAAACTATGAACTTATATTCTGGGAAAGAAAATAATAAGATCATTTCACAAAGTATCATATTGGGCACTGAATTTTCAGCCAGATATTATTTATCATTTGCATGGTAACAGCAGTAAGGAGCTGCTCAAACTTTAACTGATTTTAAAAATTAGAATCCAATTATTAATATTTTCACAGCGATTTAATTGTTAAAGTGAAATGTATAAATAAGTGCCATGAAGGTAAACACACCATTTTAATTAAAGCTGACAACTATGTAGAGTTGTGTCATCTAATCGCCCCTGATCCTTACTGTGCATCCATTACAGTTTAATTGATTATTTTCAGTGGGCTTTAATTAAACTTTAGTGTGTTTATACAATGCATGTTCACTGTAGTTACAGATTTACTGATCATTTTTATTTATGTGCTTTTAAATTTGACCACCTTTTAAACCTTTTAATAATTTCTAAACATGTCGCTTGAAATTTGAACAAGCAATTTAAAGAGGAGTAAGTAATTAAGCAGAGAAAATGAAAGCATTTCTCAGGATATGTTCCACATTCTTAACATTTAATTTCCCTTTCCACAAACCACACAAATCTTTTCTTTTCTGCATTTCCAAGGGATGCAAAAATGACCTTTATTTGGGAGGTAATTGTGCAGACCCGTGCAAATGTCCGATTGCGATCTTTTCTCTGCCAAGAGTGCTGGTTCAGCAAGGTTCAATACCCCCCTCCCCCCACCACACACACACACACACACGCACACACACACACACACACACACACATACACCTACCTCACAAACCCAGTGTACACACACACACACACACACACACACATACTCACACCCTCACACACATGCTTCACATCAAGGTCCTCTCTTCATTCTCAAGGTGTCCTCT
This sequence comes from Coilia nasus, assembly GCA_027475355.1. NCBI lineage: Eukaryota > Metazoa > Chordata > Actinopteri > Clupeiformes > Engraulidae > Coilia > Coilia nasus. The sequence goes on from CM050207.1 coordinate 28,133,095, forward strand.
TGCCAAGCCCCCTTTTTCAGAAAGCTCCCTTTAAATGGAATCACTCCACACACTTCCCACCCGTAGCAGCCTCGCCGGCCCCCGCTAATTCCAGCTACTGATAAAGATCCTTTTACCGCTCATTTCATAAGTCTTCTGCCTTCACACGTGAAGCATCAAATGATTAGATGTGTTGTGTTAACCCTCACCCCCCACACCCCTCACTCCCACCCCCACCCGCACCCGCACCCACACCCGCTCTGCCTCCACCACAACCACCACCAAACAAAAGTCCACACATCGCCGAGACCCAGGCGGAAAAAAAGGGAAAAGAAAAGAAAAAAAGAAAGAATAGAATCAATTTAATCACTGTTGAGGTAAAGGAGGGAGGGAGTAAAAAAGGCTGCAAGTGGCTGATGCATCGCACAAAAGAATGAGAGGTGGAAAATGGAGCGGCATTTAGTGCACGGCCAAAAGGAAGAAGAGAGAAGGTCATCTCTAATATCTGTTAACTGTTCGGAGGAGTCATTTAAAGCATGCCAGTTGCCTGCCCGGGCCAAAGCCTCACAGAAAAGAGGTTATGGGACGTAATTGAACGGCGCATGCTTTTCCAATGCCCCCAGTTCTCTCTCGTTCTTCTTTGTCAGGGTTTATGAAGAGCCTGGAGGAAGATGAAATGTTGGGACATCCCCGTAAGCTAGTCAGGCCCCTTGACACACAGGATGTCGCCTATACCCTTCGCTGCACACGTGCGCTGCTAGGTTGCATAAAAAAAGGAAAGCTGCGCCAATATTAGCTGTAAAGGGACAAAGATCACATGGCAGATTAGTGCACAGTACAAACAAATCTGGCTTTAAAGACGGAAAACACACCTTGATCTTGCTGGCATGTTTTGTCATAAGCGTCCAAATGTGTGATCGCGTTGAGTGACCTGTCTTCCTCGCCCTTTGAGACTCAGACAAGGGGGGACTTCCCTCCAGCTGTCAAGGGTGCATGGTGTTTTAACAACCCTCACACTTTACGGTGACCACCTCCCTCACAAAGCTCTTTGATCTGGTACTTAACACAAAGGCCAAGACAAAAAAAAAACAAACTTGGTTACACTGACATGTCATTCAGTTGTGATGAGTTAAGAATAACAGTTTATTTCCTTTTGTCTTTTTTCTGTCACTTTTTTGATGTGGTCCTCTCTCCCTTCATGTATGTGGAGCAAGCGTGTTTTACATACATCTCAGACGTACAGCACATGCATTGCCTTTCCTCTCGGTGGCCCGTCGTCTGCATGGCTCTCGCTTTCAGTTGTTACCACGCACAGAACAGCACACCAGCAGGCCTTTTGGTTTAAAATCTAGGCTAAAGCGCCTTTCATCTACAGAAAGTGAGGTGGCAATACCATTGTGGGGAAACTTCACTTTGATGTATACTTTTTCCTCTTAAAGACAGCAGGAAAATGCATACAGTCATCACAAAGCAGCATGTTTTTTTGGTGCATATGTTGATCCTAATTTAAAAAAGCAGGACAACATCTCACACATGAACTCAAACAGACATTTGAGAACTTTATGCCGACCTATCTCTGTTTATATTATGTTTTTAAGTATTATTAAATTAGCTCCAGTATCATTAAGCATTTTTAAATCAGCTTCTGTTTGTTTTTGATCATTTTCCTCTTTGTACAACTTTGCATTTTGCCTGTCGTTTAATGTAGGGCCCACAGTGTGTTTCATAGTGTAACAGTTACACAAATACAACTGGATGTACTCATATACTACTACTAACACGGCAATCAACCGATTTATTCACTATTTAGTTATGTATAAATGTAATGTAACACTTGTGCACCATTTCACATTCGCAAAAATGTGCTTTGGTGTTTTTATGCGTGTGTATGTACAGTATAAAATGTGAAAACCAGTATCACGATGTGCATCCACATTGGAGATGAATTGTCTTTGTGGGACATCTGTGCATTTATTCACTATTTATTTATGTATAAATGTAATGTAAAACCAGTACACCATTTCACATTAGCAAAAAAAAAAGAGGCTTTGGTGTTTGTGTGTGTGTGTGTGTATGTATAGTATTAAATGTAGATGTAGACTGGAGATGAATTGTCTTTGCGGGACATCTGTGTTTGCCTGACCACTCCTCTCCCGGTCATCTCCAGTCACACCTTGACTAACCTCAATGGTCACCCTTAAACCGCAGAGCGATCCATAATGTCTGGCAGGTGTAGAGTTGCGTGATGATGCGTAGGGGAGTTTTTCGTTGATTTAATTATTTCATTTTTTTATTTTTGTGCGCAGTCACCAATATTTCTGAAACTTCAGCGAGTTTGTCCGCACGGACACCGGAGCTGCCCACGCATCGGATTTCAGGCCCGGTTCAAATGTGCTGTGTGCTTTGATAATAAATGGAGAAGGGCTCAGGTGACCACACTCTGCAGGGCCAGCAGGTAATGGAGCTGACACCACACACACACACACAAACACACACACGCACGCACAAACAAACACACACACACAAACACACACGCACGCACAAACAAACACACACACACACACACACAAATGGACACAACAACGCATACGAGAGCAAAAGCTAGCCTGCACGCGCACAGATGGACACTCTGAGTCACTCTGAGGTTTGAGTTTTTTCCATGTCACAAGCGCTGGACGCTGTCCCTTGTCACTTTCCAACAGCGTGGCATTGCCAAGAGTCCTGAGGGGCTTACAGTCATCAGCACAATAGCGTGTCAATTGGCTCTATGGGGTGCAGTCTTAGGGCTCATTTCCACCGACTTGAGTGTGTACAACACGTAACCGTGTACAATATGTGTGTATGTGAGACAGAATACACTCAGATCACACGTGCGGTGGAAATGGTCTAATCTGTTAACGTGCATTTTAAATGAATACGGACAGAAAACGGGCACTTGCTGTCTACGCGCTGTATACGGAGAGTGTTTGGTGGAAATGAGCCCTTAAAGACGTTATTTTCTCAAGGTTGTTGACCTTTCCTTTGGCTCATCTCTCACATGTGCAAGCCTACTCTCATTTAACAGCTTATTACGATATGTAGATTACACCAACACCAGATATTTTTTTTCGAAAGAGATTTGGTAAACATCCAGGCAGGAAGGGATGTCAAGGAGGCAACATTTAATATGGTAAAGTTAATATAACACACAATTAAACAGCAATGTAAACAACCTACATTCTCATTCTAGAAATATCCTCCTTTGAAAAGGCCTAATCTGGGCATTCATTTTCCAACACCAAATAACTTGGTATGGAAACAAACAAAGCCCCCGCCCCCCCCCCACCCAAACACACACACACACACACACCCCCCACCCCCCACCCAAACAATGAAACAAGAAAAAGATTTCTCAGACTTTGTTTGTTTGTATTTTTCGAGTGTGCACACAGATTAAATAGTGTAAATGAATGTTGTAATTAGAATAGGGTGCTGAAACGTAGGCGTTGGTTTGTCTTTGTGTTTGTTACAGATGAAAGAAGCATGTTTTTTTCTTTGGTGTGTGTGTGTGTGTGTGTGTGTGTGTGTGTGTGTGTTTGTCTGTGTTTGTCTGTGTGTGTGTGTATGTGTGTGTGCACTGCACAGAAGGAGTGGGATCTTTCTCAGCGCAATGTAGCAACATGTTTACAATGCCTTCCCTAAGGGACTGCTCCCTCTTTCTGTTCAGCCTATTTGCAAGAGCAGAAAATTAAAATAGCCCGACATCATCAGCAGAGAACTATGGAATATAGCCTGTCCACAGATGAATTAGGCCCTGCGCTGGGTCTGCAGGGACGTGCTTGCTGATTAACACGGCTGCAGTTCGTAGGCGCGCGCGCATGCACACACACACACACACACACACCGGTTCAAAAATACACACACGTACCGGAAAATGTGTGCACGCTATTGCGTGCACACACACCAGTTCCAAAATACACACACATACTAGAAAATGTGTGCACACTAACACACACACGCACACACACACACACACACACACACACACACAGATATAGGATGTATGTACATCCCTGCGGTTGCCCTCTCCTATACAGTTTGCAAGGGCACTGTACTGCACTGTGCACACAACCTAGGACCTAGGACCCTGTTTTGAGGAGTGTCCATAAGACTGGTTATTACATTTTGGTACATAGAGTGGAATTGTGCTCTTGGTGTAACTTATCTAATAGCCTGCAACTGTTTGTATGGATTAATGCACATATTCTTGGGAATTATTTTATATTTTGATGAATGTTTCTGTCCTCATGTATGTCTTCATGACTATATTTTTCAGTTATACTTTTCACCTTCTCACACCCTTTTCACCTCTATCTCTCTCTCTCTCTCTCTCTCTCTCTCTCTCTCTCTCTCCTTCTCCTTCTCTTTCCCTCTCTCCCTCTCTTCTCTCATCTCACAACCATCTATATTACGGAGAACGAAAACATACTTTGTTTTACTTATTTCACTACCACAAAAGGTTAGACTCTAAGACTGGGTGTACATTGATCTTCTCAAGTCAAAAAGCTGGGAAAATATTTATCCAAGTCCCACCTCTGTGAGGACTTGAGCATCAGTCACACCAAACCTCTCTATTAAATACAGTAGGTGTTTCAGATTTTCCCTCTAAGCTGCCTCTTTTCTTTTCCTCGCCTCCTTCTCTCCTCCGCCTCTCTTTTTCCCCCGTCTGAGAATTTGCATAGAAATGATCTTCAGGTGAGGGGAGCTTCGGCAGGCGTCCAGAGATACGGAGGGTGTGTTGGCGGAGATGTTTTTATAAAAGGTGGGCCGGCCGGCCGGCGAGCCGGAGGAGGGTGGGACACCTTGGAGCACACGCATGTTTCTCTTTTTCACTCTTTCTCCAGCTGCTTTCCTCTCCTCCTCCTCCTCCTCCTCCTCCTCCTCCTCCTCCTTTTCTACCACTTTCTGCCTTCTCATCTCAATTCTCAGCCCTTTCTTTTCTTTCATTACATTTTTGGGGTCATACCTCGTTTTGAATCTTGCCGCACACTTTCTCTTTGATATGTCTCTTTTTGTTTTCTGCCAAGAGCTTTTCTCCTCACGTTCCCCCCTTTTGTTCTTAAAACTTTGAAGCAGTGACTCTAAATTGCCACCTTTTTCATGTTTTACCACATTCAGGCAAATGGTATAAGACACCCATACAGACAGACAGACACACACACACTCGCACATTGCATTGGGCCACTGTTCAAGGTGGGACTTTATAAAAAGGATAAATAATAGCAGACAGTCACACTGTTAAAATTTTATTGTGATGCTGACAGTCAAAATGTCCACAATTTGTGGAGTCGTTCTGAGAACAAGAAGGCAGGGGCCGTTAAACAAACCCCCCCCCAAAAAAAAAAATTTACAGGCCACCTCTGCCCCTGCACGGGGGTCTGATCTATGTCACAGGGACGGTTCGACCTGCTACGTGTAACTCATCCATGCCACATCACTCACCCCCGCCCCCTCCCCTCTTTTGGCCGAGAGCGAGTGCGGAGATGTCTATGGTATTATTGTGTTTTTCCACCCTAGACAAACAGCCTAATCTTCAGCTGGCAGAGGCCCGTGTCTTTTTTGGCATCGTCTCAGAAAGTATCACTACTGCAGTGTGAATAAGAGTCAGCCAAGAACAGGGAGAACCACTACCCCACCCCACCCCCCCCAACCGAAAAAAGACCCGCTGGGTCATTCATGGGACCATCCTGTTATTGAGTAATATTGTGCAGATTCGAAGAATATGAAATGAAATGCACGACATGTCAAATGAGAGCACACACCAGAGCATTTATTTTTTCTCTCTCTCTCTCTTCTGTTTCTTTTTTTTTTTTGTTTCATTTAATTTCCAGGGTGGCGCAATCGTTCTCTCTCACCCCATGTGTTTGTCTCCATCATGTGGGATGATTTCCACTGCCACACAGACAGACGGCAGGGGTAAATTGAACAAAACCAGCATGTCATAAGACAATTATGTCAGGGTTCTAATTAGAATTAGAAACAACAGGACTCAACCTGGGCCTCCTGTTGGGTGGAAAATAGACACAATCTTCTAATGGTGAGGTGGTGCACATTTTAATTAAACTTTGAGACGCTATAGTTAGTGTGTGTGTGTCTGTGTCTGTATGTGTGTTTGTGTACACAATATGTATGTCAAGTGTGTGTGTATAGTGTGTGAGTGTGCACAATATGTATGTAAAGACTGTGTGTGTGTGTGTGTGTGTGTCTGTGTCTGTGTACAGTAAGTGTCCATAATATGTATGTAAAGACTGTGTGTGTGTGTGTGTGTGTGTGTGTGTGTGTGTGTCTATGTGTGTCTGTGTCTGTGTACAGTAAGTGTGCATAATATGTATGTAAAGACTGTGTGTGTGTACATGTGTACATGCACGTGTGCAATATGGATGCATTGTGTGTGTGACTGTCCGTGTGTGTGTACTGCACAGTCTGTGCGTGTATGGGGGTGGGGTACAACAATTATCTCCAGACTAGACCCCAGTGACAAGCGAGTGGTTTCATGTTACTGAGCAGCTGCTACAGTGTTCCTCTTCATTGTGGACGTCATATCCACACGGCAATTATGATGTTCGCTCGAAGCATGACAGCCAGAGACAGCCTCACGCTGAGCCGCTTGCTTTGGCGCGCCCCTCTGTTTGCTAGGGCTGGCCATCCAAAAGCAACTCGCTGCAGCACCTCGTCCAGTGCTCCGCACATGGCCAGCGCATGCCAGGATAGACAAGAGGTAGAGAGACGCAGAGGCAACCTCTTTCCACCCTTCATTCTCTCAAGGGTATGCTCAAAAGATGGTGATTTGTGATAACTGGAGTAAAAAAGTGCTAGGTGATCCACAGCTAAATTCTCAGTAGAGCTTGTTTGCCAGGATCAATGTGAAACCGTCCAAGACAAAGAGGTAAATGCTCTTTAGTCATCCGAGGTCTAGACGCACCGTTGAATGGCACCGTGGCCTTTTCCTGTTGTTTGCTTTGAATAGTATGAGCCCTGCTCGGGGCTTGAGCTTGACCTGAACTGTGTCGGACCCGAATTGCACTCTCTTTCTCCTTTTCCTTCCTTCCCTCCTGCCTTCCTTCCTCTGTTTTCTTTTTCTTCCTCAATATGTTGCCTGTGTGCCTTTGGGACATTGGTTGACTGGACTGGACAGGACAGGACTGGGCTGGGCTGGACTGACTTCTTTTGTCATAACAGGGTGTCCCTCCGTGGCCTTTTTTCCTTTCTAAGTAACTCACTTCATCAAAAGACACGGCTCAGCTCTATGTGAAAAAAAAAAATATATATATAATTGAATGCTGGTCTTTGTCATTGCATAACACATGCAGGTCACTTCACACCTAGACTGTACATGTTATTTCAATCTATATAGTTCAGACATGCTTTCATATGCTAGAAAATTTGATATTCAAAAATGGACTTTTTAGTGAATACTGTACCTCAGTGATAAAACAGAGGAGGAAAGAAAGAGCGAATAAGAGAGACAGTAAGGAAGAGAGGGAGAGAAAGGTTCTACGTTTTGACACGGGCAGTGGATGGTGCATTCTAAGGCTCTGTACACAGGTGTGCCATGTGCAGTGGGACTGTGTGTGAATGTGCAGGTGAGCACGTGACACACGGCCCTCTGGAACATCCACGGGGCCAGTGCCCTATGTATGGATTACCATAGCAATGGGACGGTAGCCCGCGGTATGGATTACCATGGCAATAGGCTGTGAGTGGCTACGGGCACATGACTAATTACCTGACAGAGCGCCACTTCGTTCCACTTGGTCACTGAAATTAATGTCTCTTTCAGCGAGGCGGAGTGCAGCCCGATTACAGTCCCATACCCAAATGAACTTACTGCCTAAATGACTCCTGCTTATGAGTGTGAGTCCTTTTCATTAGGAGGCCGTTTATGTTTTATCAGTATGCATTTGAGGAGAGGAGAACTATGACTCAATAAATTGCTTTGATCAGTTGGAGTACTCTGCAGGGGATGGAATTTATTCTTGGCTTTTTTTCTACTTTAATTCCCTCTTCAAATTCCCCTTTTATACCTTTTTTTCTTGTCACTTTTCTGGTTCAACCTGAACGTATGTTTCAGTGTCTCATTTTCTTTAAATGTAAACATTAGCATGCAAATTAAATTTGTGTCAAACATCCATCATAGGCTGTGTAAAACACCTTAACTATACCCCCTTGATACATACGATGATGTGAATGTGTGTGTTTGAGTTGAGGAGTGCGACCTCTGACAGATGATTTCCATGGAGGGAGTGCAAGCGAGAGTGGCTCTGGGGTCGACGGGCTGACAGGCTCACTGGCTCACTGGCTATGATTCGGCAGATAAATCACGGCCGGCCCTAACCTCATAGATGCTCTCCGACAAAGAAGATTAACAGCAGCGGAGTAGCGAGCAGCGACGGAAACACTACGAGTCTGGGAATGAATATGATTCGGACCCCCACACCCCACCAACCTCCCCGCTCCCTGCTCCCCGTCTACCCACCCACCCCCCCCCCCATTCTCAATTTTTACAGACGGCGCAAGATAAATATTCACTTATTAAAGCGTAACTGGAATTGACTGTGTCATGCATCAGCCTAATAGCCAAAAGCTGTGGTTCAATACGGCGGACTTGGGGAGAGGGCTTCCTAATGGAAGAAGTGACGTCCTCCTTGCCCAAACTCCATTCATCAGACAGTGCAGTGTTCATTATACCCTACAAAGGGCTGCCATTGCAGATGGTTAGAGCCATCTATTAACCAAAAGCGATGAGGACCAGCGGATTATGGGGATAACACATTTGGGAAAATAGGACACTGATAGTTCATCCGTGTGGAGAAAGAAAAAAAAAAAACTTGTGTCATAAATGTCACCTGCCTCCTCAGATGTTGCTGCCAGAGAATAACCGAAAGATGTCACCATGAAGTGTTTACATACTGTTGTCTTTACAGCTCAAATGTGTTTTAACAGTTTAGTATTTATTTCTTTCTGAGCAGGATTATGGCGTTCCCTGTTGTTAGAAAATAGTATTTTATTAAGGTATTTATTATGTCAGAAAATAATATACTATTAAGCATTTATGTTTTACAATCAAAGCTTCTGTGTAAAATGGTGAATTTTGGACAATTCAGCTAGCGATGTCTTCTATGTACAAAAAAAGATACTGTCGAGATGGTGTTTAGGTTGTAACTCATTATTGCTGGCATACAAATCCTGCACCCATCACTCACTGATCCAGCCTGTGCACATGCAGTGAACATGCCTGACATCTTTATCATCTCTCCATTTCTGAGACACCAGACGTGTTCATCAGAACTGCACCTGTATGTCTATCAGTTTACCACAAAATCAGATGGGCACTGTCCGCACACCTACAGGGGATGCAAAATGGTATCCAAAGTGCTTAGCCCTCAATTAGCATGATTTGCAGACCATTGCCCAGGTCAAGGAGCCAAACTGACTGATGGGAGTTTATCTAGTTCCGCTTCCGCTAATGAGAAGATCAGCAGCAAGCGATATCTCATGGTGATAGAATGTCATTATAGGAAGAGAGAAAGAGAGAGAGAGACACACAGAAAAAACAGATCCTGACACAAAAGCGGATGTGGTGCGGAGGGCATCCCTGGCCCAGGCCTGTTGGTTTGCTAGCGCTGGGCGACACAAAAGGATTTAGTCTGCCCTAGATCCTGCGCCAGGCTTCTATGTGGTGTGATGTCATGTGCTGCCATCTGCGGACAAAGAGAGCGCTGAGTCAGCTGTCCACTAAGGCCTAGCGCTGGAGACCACAAAGGTCTGGAAAGCCGAGACCTGCCAGAGATCTCTGTTCTGGCTCTTCTCCTGTGCCAGGTGTGGCCAGCGCTCACAGCTATGACGTGCAGCTGCACCAGGGTACCAAAAGAAGAGAACAAAATAGCACATGCCTGTAGACACACCTATATACAGCACATGTGCGCCCACATGCATACGCATACACAGACACATACATTTGCACATATTCGCTTGCCCCAGCTGCAGTGCAAACAGTTCAAACTGTACTTCTTTTTTTCTTCATGATGATTGTGTGGTTTTACATCCAAATGAAAACTGGGATAATTTCACAGGCTTCATTACTGTACTTCTCTCATTTACAAGGGCTGAGTTGTTGAAAGAGCCTGTTCCTTGCCAAAGTTAACACATGATCTTAATGTTTCAGCCCATTGCAAAGAAGGCAATTACTTTTGCAATGTTTGGATAGAGGACACAAGACTGATTCAGCTCTAGTGTAGATCATATTGCTTGTGATAAATGTGAGATAAATAGCTGCTCTGGGAAAGCTGTGATCTTAGGTAATGATATGTTTATGAACTGTAAATAAAGAACGAGATAATTACAGCTTTGATTCCATCTTCAATATATATCTATAGCACCCAACAGTAGAGGCCACTGTCCGCCATGGTGTTAGATCATGTAGTTACAGATGTGCCTCTGCCCAGCAAAAACAACTTGATAAACTCAGTTCAGGGTGATTGTTGCCATCATTCTTGTAACTAAATATCAAAATTATGAAAATGTTGTTTGGGATGTTCAAATTAAAAAAGCAAAAAAAGAGTCAAATGCATAAAATAACTTAACATTTATGGCAAACTAACAAACTATGGTTTGGTCTTTTGGGATTCTCTACATGGAGGCAAACAGGCCCTCTGGATCCCCTCTGTTGACATGTCTGGCAGCTTCCTGTGTGTTTGCATGCGGCCTGCTCCCACGGAGGCTCACCCAGGCGTGCTCAGATTGCACAAGGTCACTGTGGTAGCGACTGGAGAATGTGGCTCTGGGAATGTCCAGCCTGGTTTTGGACCAGGAAACATCTCTTCCCTCAAGCCCCATTCTCAAGTCCCATTCCAAAAACAATGACTTCACCAGCCAGGCGAGGAAATAAATGAATAAAATAAAATACCGTCTGCCCCCACGATCGTCCCCTTTAACCAGGATCGCAGACGATATGTCGACCGGTAATCGGTACAAATGACGGGCTTCTTGCCTTTTATTTCCAGTACGGTTTTCTACACGCTTTTATTGAGGTGCTGATAAACCTTATGGGAAATTTATTTTGGAGTGTAAATAATTCAAATCTCACGCACAGGGAGTCCGAGTCCTGACAGTTATACCAAAGCACACACAAAAAAAAAAAAAACGCTTCCTCCTCCACAAACCAATGAATGATGGAATGTGGAAACCCCCAGAGGAGGGAAAGCCCTGCCTGCCCAGTGCACCCACCCACCCGCCTGCGCCAAATCCAGCCAGAGTCAATAGCCCTTGCAACAGGGCTGAATAAACTCGCTCTCTGGACATAAGGCTCTCACAGCTATCACAGTGCACAGCAGGCAAACTCTGTGCAACTTAGTGCAGCCTGCTTTTGTTCCTCTGGTGGAACAAATTAGCGGTGGTTTTGAGTACACAGAGACAGACCCAGCCGCCCCCAGGGGCATGTCCTCCCTTCAAAGATAATTGCTGCTCCATGTTTTGGCCTTTCTTTTGACGGTAATGCTAAATGTGATTTGTTTAGTCACCAAGGCATATGGCTGGACATAAAGTCATGTATATCGCACACGGTGTCTTTGATTCACTTCACTGTCATTGGCCTACTTACTTCTGATTTCAACACCAGTTTCACGTGGCATAGTGTTGTGTCTGTTTTTGTTCAAGTCTCCAAAGCAATCAAATCCAAGCCAAAAATCCAGAAGATTCACTACATGGTGTAAAATTAACAAACAGTGAGAATTATATGGCCATGGGCTCGCCAACAAATGTGAATTTGACGCTTAGGTCCTAACACACTGTCTATGAAACCCCCATTCTTGTTGTCCAGTGTGTGTGTTTTGGCCAGTGTAGGCAAGGTCATTTTAGTTCCTCATCCTCCCCGGCTTCCTCCTCCAGCTGACCCGGGAACACCACCAACAGCACCAACCAGCCGCCCTGCTAGGCTTCACATTAATTATCTTCTTATGGAAATGGAGGTATTTTTGCCTCTCCACCCCTGTTCCTAATTATTTCTGTTATTCCGATATCACACTGGCTTTGATGTCTCAAATCCCTTATTTAAATTGTGTTAGGCTGCATGGCCCAGCTTCCTGCGAGAGTTCCCTATGTAAAATACTTGTATGGAGCGAATGAGTAATACGCGTCTGCTGGGAGCTGGGAATTCCTATGGTCTTACTAAGTGTGGTTGTAATTGAGGCTTTGTGGAAGGGTCTAATGCGGGAATATTTGTAATTTTGAACGCTGCCTTCTCGCTGAGGTGAGCTGGGAATCCATTGGTATGACACATTTTCCCAGAGAGGGAAAAGCGAAGAAGGTGTTTTTAGCCCTCCAGGATTTTTTTTTTTTTACTTTTCGCTCATTTTTGCTAAAATTTCAACAATTGAAATAAAATACTCCACTGTTTAGCGTGCATGCTGTAACTTCTTTAAGGATTTCCTCCTTTGGATATACCTTTCCCCAATTGTATACTTCAGATTAGTATCGCTCTGTTCTGAGTTGAGTACAGTACAGAGTATGCCCATGTTGTTTTGTTTATTAATATATTTCTTTTATGTGGTTCATCCGTGCAACCATGACTGCAAGTGACTGCCTGAACATCCATCATCACTGCGCAAAGTAAATGCTCTTAATGAAATTAGAGAAGATCCATACACTGTAGCACCATATGGCCAGGTCTGTATTTGAAAAGGGGGTTGAAAACGAAAACCTTCAGCAGCAGAGACAAATGTTTCGCTGTCCACTAATTAATCACATTCTTCTGATGTGTTTCCTGTTGATTGGATGTGTTCTCCTTTGCAGGTGAAGTGAATGCGTGACGCATGATCTCCCCTGGTCCTTGATGCCGCGCGGCACCCGCGTTTTCCTAATTTAATCCATCAGTCAGTCAGTTGCTCTGGTGCACTGGTTCATCGTCTGCAAACATACACACATCTGCATAGCCACACACACACACACACACATGCGTGCATACATACATATAAAAATATATAAAATTAAAGTTCTCGGGAGAGTTATGGCTGTGTGTATTACATAGTATCCAAGCTGTCCTGGCACATCGGCAGGGCCCAACTTTAAAAGATTACGCCGTGTAAAACCATCATCATGTATTTTCATAAAGATGAGCTATGGCCGGCGCTCTGCTCACCGCCACACTCCTTTATTAATGGTGGGCTGTCAGTAGCGAGATGCTCTGCATATTTGCATATTAAACAGGCGAGAGGGGAAATGCCTGTTTTATTATGGCCGGACATAAATCAGTTTAAAGCATCCTTCTCCCCTCCCTCTCCACCACCTCTTCATCCTCCTCCTTTTCTCTCCTCTCCTCTCCTCTCCTCTCCTCGCCTCGCCCTGCCTCCCCTCTCCTCCTTCCCCCCATCTTGGCTGTAGTTATTCAAACGGATCATCCACACAGTCCCAACGGCACGGGCCAATCTCCTGCAGGAGTGGGAGGAGCATTGAGAGTGACACCGGGGTCCCTGAGAGAATGTACCCTTTTTTCAATTACCACTGTCGTGGCCAATATTTCTTCATGCCTGCCACCACCACCACCCCCTTCTCTCTCCTCCCAGCTCTCCCCTAATCTGTTTTTACTTAACCATCATGAAACTGCAAATAAAGGAATAAGTGAACAAATAAAATCTCGCCCCGTATGCGTTTTTTTGTCATTTTGTTCATTTAAAGAAAGCCCTGTTGCTCATATTTGTTATCTTTGTTGAGCCTCTGTCGGGCCTTATTTTACTACAGTGACGTTTTTCAACTACTGGCAGCAAAAACAAAAACAAAAAACAAAAAGAAGATGGGTCCCAATGTCTTTTTTTAGCAGCTGTATAAAAATCCTGGTTTGAGATCAGCCATTTCAGGCCTGCAGAGCTCTCATTAGGCATTTGCCTGCAGGCCAGTGGTGTTTCCAGCACTGTAAGTAAACAGAGGCATTTGCCAAAACTATTAGTCCAGAGACTGGGTTTCATTATCAGTCAGACGCTTCTAAACACAGAGTGCTGCGAATCGCTGGTCTGGCCACATCATCCTCACCAAAGCTCTATCAAAGCCTATGCTAGAGGAGGGAAAAGCCTTGAAGCTTTTGTGGAATGGTGCATTTGTGGAAAGAACAAAATACAAAGCCACATTTTTGGGGATAGTTACAACAATATAACCTCATAATTTTTTATTTGTATATGTTTTCTTAAGTTGTTGATCAACTGCAGTAGTTTTCAGCGAACGGGAATAGCAACATTGACCAGCCGTCCTGCGCTCTCTCCCCCTCTCTCCTCTCTGTCTCGGCGGTACAGCCAGTTTCTGACAGGTCAGGGGCGTAAATGATGAGGTCCAGCCTCGCGCAGCCCCGGCCTGTCACAGCCGCTCAGCCCTGCGAGCAGAGGTCCGGCCCCCGCGAGCCCCGGGCAGAAACACTACCCAGGGCCTTTCCAACGTGTCCGACATCCATCATCGTCTCGTGCCCAGATGTGTTACGGGGTGTCAGGAAGAGTGATCTGCTCACGGTCCGGCTGGGCCGGTGGGGGAGAAGGGGTGGGCGGGAGGTGGTGGAGGAATACGGAGGGGGAAGGCATCCAGCGGTCACTGCAAAGTCTGATGGAGGGGCCGGATTCATGGAAACACCTGCTCTGTTCTCTCAGTGCACTCTGACACCACCACGCTTGTTCACTACTGCACAACTCATGGACCAATGTGTAGCAGTTTGCCTCACTGTGCTCACAAATGCAATATGTTCAAAGTAAAAGCTGTTACTGAAAAGCTGATAGAAATTTCTGTCATTCAGTTGTAATTAGCCGGCCATAGCAGTTGGTCATTAGCAGTTGATCATACCAAAAGGTTTAGTGACCATGCAGTGCATTGAAAGTGGTGTCATAGTTGCTCATAGTTGAGGAATACTTGGTCATTTTTTTTGTGAATTGTTTTAAACACAGCAGTGTTTACAATGGTCATTACTGCACTCAGGGACACCACCACTGGGCTTGCAGAGCAACTCTCCTCTCAACAGAGCCTCTTTTTTACTATAATATAACCATCATTAAACATGTGGACCTTTAGAAGAGCAGGCATTGAAAATTGAATTCTCAACCTCCCTACCAACCCCTTTTCTTCAGTTGTACCTCCAACAGACCTCCAGCAAATGCTTAAGCGTGGCACTGATCTGACACGATAGCAGACTAACATGAATTAATAATACCCCGCTGAATTCGTAGCGGTGTAGTCTGTCTGCGGAGGACTACATACGAAAAGAGAGAGAGTGGAAAGACAGATGAAAGAGGAATGAAGTGGTATTAATCTGGACTGCCAGGCACTTTCATTTTACAGTTGGTTCCGCTCTGGGGAGAGAGCTGCTGGGAGGATTTATCCATTTCATACCAGAGAATTCGCCATGTCAAAATACAGCTCTGAGGAGAATGGGATGCTGGAGGTGTTGTCTGTTGCCTTAGTGCACAGCTGTGTGTGTCTCTCTCTTAGTATGTCTGCGTGTGTGTAAGACAGGCAGACTGTGTGTGTGTGTGTGTGTAATGATGAGTGGCGCATACAGGTAGTGTGGAGAGAGAAGAGGTAAGGCGACAGGAGAGCTAACTGAAGAGGACAGATGTGTGTGTCTCGAGGCTGGATGTATTCAATTTCATACAGCATGCATTGTGTGAGACATACATTTATAAGGCTATGTGTGGGGCACAATTCAAGTACGAGCACTGCTTTAAAAGAACCTTTAGGGTTTTCGCAATTTCCTTTCGTGTGTACCTAATTTAAGCTAATGTTCAGCAGTTTTGGCTAATTTAGGTAACACATCTGTCTCTAAATGAGACTGAGAGATTTATGTTTATTTACTTTTTTAATGTATATTGATGAGTACATATACGCATTTAACTTTATTTTTGCTTAATTTGAGTATTTAAATGTAGTTACATATATTTATTCTAGAGCCGTAAGACTAACAATTTTGCACAAAATTATCTTCTTGTGTCATGCAGTGTTGTAAATTGCAGTTATTGTCGTCTGTGTGTGTGTATATACAACCCTAAACTGTTGCCTTGATTTCCAGCTCTTTGTGCTTACCTCTGCTCACATATGGGTGACATATCTGTGGATCAGTAAGGTAAACATGCACAGATTTATTGGCTCTGCGCGCCTGCATGGCTGCTTCAGATGAATGCCTGCTCCCGCTCCGCACCGCTCCGCTCTGCTCTGTCATTCGGTGTTGTTGTAATGTTCCCTTCCTGGCCCTGCTCCAGACATCTGCACTCTAACCCCCATTCACACAGGCAGGGGGAAAAAAGAGAAAGAGGCAGGGAAAGAGGGATCCCTCCTGTGAAAAAGAGAGATAGCGGAGACTAGCTAGAGAAAGAGAGGGAGAGAGAGAGAGAGACAGGGGTTGTTAAAATGAGAAAAACGGAAAGAGAGAGAGTGTTAAGAACACCGCTGTCTTAAACATACAGTATCTCCAGCCCTGATAATTACTCTGACATGTTTTGTTATAGTTGTGATATTGAAGGGCAGCTTCTTGCAAAACACTTTTCACTTCATTCTTTCAATCTCTACATACACACCCACCCACCTCTACCCCCCGTCTCTATCAACCAGCCACAACTGCTTGTGCAACGAGCAAGGAAGCTGGCCAGATTTAGCAGTTGTGGCCCTTGAACAGTGCAGCCTTCACCGCCTCAGCTCCGCCTCAGCTCCTAATGGCCTCCGTCTGCCACAGTTTGCGTCTCATTCGTGTGGGAGTGTGTGTGTGCGGGCTGTGTGTCATATGTGAGAGTTTTCTCAACCGTTTCCCCCCTCACACAGTTACTGCACATGTTAAGTTTTTGTCATCCATTTTTTTTTTGTCATCCTCCCTTCATATCTCGCTTGTCAGTGTGCCTTTAGCTCTCGTGGTGTTAGCACATTGACAGAACATGGGACAATTCAGCTCAGGCATAAAAAAGGGAAAATCATGGGGGCAGCACTCATGTGAGTTGCAGCTTGTTGGCAAACAGGGTCAGGCTTATCTGTGCTGTCCCTCGCTGGTGGCAGAGGTGACTGGAGATTTAGGACGCGGGGGGTCAGAGATCCTCGCGAAGAGGCTGGAGGCTCGGGGACCTGGATAAAGCCGGACAGCTCCGGCAGCGATAGGCTCCTTCCAACAACAATAGCTCATTAATCACCCGCGGCGGCTAAACCCACGTCCTGCCTCTCCGTCCACCGCGGCCGTCTGCGGGGGGGAGGACGAGGACGCCCGCCTTTCTCGACAGCCACTTCAGCAGAGCCCCTTGTTTTCCAGGACACTTTCCCAGAGAAGTTATTAATTAGCCGGTGATGACCCCTGGGTTGAGGGTGGGTGGGGTTGGTGGTCTGTGGTGGTGGTGGTGGTGGTTAAGGCGGGTGGTGATGGTGGGGGGTGTTGCATTTCTTCAGGTGCTGCTGGACCCTCTGTTCTCAGGCCCCCATCATGCATACAATCCATGCACGCACATCTTGCCATGTCAAGACGAAGCGAATAAATCAGGGCAAAGGCTGCGTTGTCCCATAAAATGTGTTTTTGTGACACAGAGTAGTCCTCAGCAGGGCTGTGGGAGCCCCCCTTTTACCACATCAACCGGACCCTTTTTGTTTTTGCAAGTCATACCGGCCATTTTAAAGTGACCCACGAACCATTGTGGCTCTATTTTCCTTATTTTTGTGCTTTATGGTTCCATTGTCTTCCGTACGCGCTCTGTAACACCCCCGGACCATAAATTCATCTGCAGTCCTCCTCTAACGATGTTCATCAATAAAATCACTATTTACAGGGTGCTGAGTGTTACAGGTAAAAAAAATATGCTGACGTGCAAGCGAGACGTGCTAGCGAGCTCGTGAATGTTCCTTTTTCTAACCATGTGTGCATCAGCAGGTTCTAACCAGAGCAACCGGCTTTTTACATAATGCCATAAATGTTTCAGTGGAACTAAACTGCCGTGTCAGTGCACTTATCTAGACAACTGTACACTCAAGGCCCCTGCCACAGTCTTGGGGCCAAAAACCTAATGCACTCATGATCGCACCACTGACAGGACATTCCAGCAAGCTGGATTTTTCTTCTTCTTCTAATTCTTCTTCTTTCTTTTCTTTCTTCTTTTTCCTCTCTATGCCTTCTTTTTGTCATTCTTTTTCTCGTTCTCCCCTTCTTTGTGTTGAAAATGAGAAGGTGTGACTGCAGTCCATTTTTGGCTTCGTCTAAATGTCACATTCACATATTCTTCTTCTCTTTTCATGTGTAAAAGAGAGGCAAATAGATTTGTTTTATTGTTTCAAAATCTCTAAAGAATGTGTTGATTATCTATCTTCTCCCTATAAAAGTCTTTATCTTTAATGAGTGATGCCAGAAAAAGAAAGACGAATCTCCCAAGCAATTAATTTTCTCGCCCATACCCTTCAACTTCACTGGGAGTGCACTCTGGTGCAGTCCAGAACCGAGCTGCATTTTGGGCTGCCGCCATGAAATTCCAAATCGGCCCGAGGGTGAAAATAGCACACGGTTGAATGTCATTACTAAGTTCACATCATTACTCACTGTAGTATTGTGTGGCGTGTGAGAAGTGCCAAAGCTCTGATAAGAACTACTCCTTTGGGCTTTCCTAGCCCTGTCTGGACTAGTGTTATCAATAGGAATTTTGCCTCTGATCGTCCAGAAAAAAGTATACAATATCATTGTTCAGTCAGCTGTGTATAATTTAATTCATCAACTTAATAAAAAATATTACAATTGATATTGCTTTGCATTGTGTAGATATTTGCTGCCTGCATTTTTAGCCTTTTGTTTACCATGTTTTCAGTGAAGAGGAAAAAGGTCATTCCGAAGGTTTTATGAAGTAGTGGAAATTCTGCAGTCATGTGGCTCACTATTGTTCTAAAAGAATTGATGACCCTCTCATAACCCTCATGACCATTCGTTATCATTTGGCCTCAGACAATAGTTTCTCCAGATATGACTACATTTCATGGGGGTTAAAGAATTTGTAGATAATGCTGTTTCAAGTTTTCTCCAGGGACACAGTGTAACCGTGCAGCAATCAAGAGACATTATGCTGGGTACGTTTTCAAATTGCACTAAATTACTAGATATTCCATTGCGCAATAACTTCAGAAGCCTATCAGTATTGCACATTACTCATACCTATGCCGTAGTTTCGCAAGGACTCTGCAATGCTGCGGTTTATGGTAAGGGACAGTTTTATTAGAGGTAAATGAATATTACATGAGCTGGAATTAATTCTCAACAGGCAAAGCTACAATATTCTATCACGGTCTACGGCATAATACGCTTGCCTTAGGTCTATTGTTGGCTATTTCTCTGCAGTGTGCCCAGGGACTGTTTTAGCACGGGCCGATTATAATGCTTCAAACTGCCTCGATCATTATATTATCCACTCCCTGTGATCTTGGCATCCTTGTAAACTTTTTGCATTAATCCAGGACGTTATTTTGTAAGTGGAATCCTCTTTGTTTTTTTCTCCCTATAGATAGTATCATTCTGCCTTCTCTGTGTTTAGACCATTTAATGTTTAATGTGCAAATAAGAACATCTCCTTCATCTTGTGCATAACATGCATAAGATAGTATGATATCCAACTCGCTAATTACCCATAATAAAGCATCTTGATGTAAGGTGTGCTTTTATATGCTCTGCCATCTCAAGCTGTGCCATCTCCTTTTGAGCTTTGTCCCGTCCTGACATCTGGAGTGTCATTTCAGATCTGAGAGGAGGGCTCCTTATACACCCCCCTCCCTCCTCCTTATACACCCCCCCTCCCACCCACACACCCACCCTCTTGGACAGAGAGCATGAAATGTTCAGCCAGATTTGCACAGTGCTCCCATTCCCTCTCTGTCAGTGCTCTCTTTATGACCCTGGCTCCCATTTCAAAACGTTGCCACAGCTCTACTCAGCGATAGATGCAACCCGCATGTTCTCTCTTTAAGTGTCACTGTTATACTGAAGCCATACTGTAGTGATGTGTTCGTGTGTGTGTGCATGCATGTGTGTGTGTGTGTGTTTGACAGTGTATTTTCTTTTTGTCAGTTTGACAGTTTCAGTTCATCTGTACACTTTCATACAAAAACAATACTAATCATGAAAAGTAGAAAAAACAGAGAACAGAGATCTACTGAACTTTCATATTGAGCTTGAATTAGAAGTCTTTATGACTAATTTTCAGATTGTGTTTGGGTTGATGTTTGTTTTGAAGTTCGTTTTTTTCTCAAATCAAGACTGAAAATGTCAGTGTGACTTTCCAAAAGATGTGCGAACACTGACAGATGTAAGGTTATCTCCTTCATAGTGACTCTGCCCAGCTATTAATACATGAACATAGAACAGGAAATATTTTCTCGGTTTAATCATTTGCTCTGTTTTAAATGTCAGCTTAGATACATGCTGTACTGGTTTGACCTACACAGAGATGTATATTGGCAGAAAGAAAGAAAGAACAAAAGAAAGAAAGAAAGAAAGAAAGAAAGAAAGAAAGAAAGAAAGAAAGAAAGAAAGAAAGAAAGTGAGTGGATGAATGAATGAATGAATGAATGAATGAATGAATGAATGAATGAATGAATAATGGATGAATGAATGAATGAATAATGGATGAATGAATGAATGAATGAATGAATGAATGAATTAATTAATGAATGAATGAAACAGGATGTTAGTTTTCAGAACAGTTGAGCAAACTTATGTCAGCTTATGTAAACCTCATCTCTGTGTCTGTACTGTATGGCCCCCTCAAGCCTGTGGCCATCCCATGAACTCCAAGCTGTTATAAGAGAAAAGGCAATGCACTGTAGTGTAGGCCTGCACCAATGACCAAAAGTATGAGCTCGGCTGTCTCTGATGAAAGCAAAGAGTTTCAAGCTCTGCTTGGGCAGGCTTGTGTTCTTCCACTTTTCTCAATCCACTTTTCCACTGTTTGATTACTTCTGTCTAGTCTACACTCTCCTGGCCAAGACTGTTGCACAACTCTGAGAAGGCCATTGCTGTCCCCTGCTGCACCTATCTTCAGAGAGGAGTCATAAGGGGTGATAAC
Source organism: Coilia nasus (assembly GCA_027475355.1). Lineage (NCBI taxonomy): Eukaryota > Metazoa > Chordata > Actinopteri > Clupeiformes > Engraulidae > Coilia > Coilia nasus. The sequence goes on from CM050207.1 coordinate 28,154,142, forward strand.
AGTGGCCAGCTCTGTCCCATGAAGCTACGAGCTGCTGTGCTAAACTAGCGCTAAGGTCCACAATGCTTGTCTTGTTTTTTCTCTTTTTGCACAGGACCTTTCCCGCTTCAGATTAATTCTAGATAAATCAATGTTATGTCCAACATGAAAAGCTTGGCGCAAAATCAAAGTCAATCACAACCATATGGATTATGTAGCCGAGCAATTAATGGCTTTACATGTAGGCGATTTTCCGCCGTGAAAAGTCTCCTAAAACGTTCAGCGGCCAGCATCTGCCGTAGATTTAAAGTGCCATTCTGGTAATCTGCACATTAACGTAAACGTTCCCGAAAGAAACCTGAAAATTACAACCAGACGAGCACTGCCCCGCGCAGCAAGCGAGCAGAATGATTTATGACACCAGGGGACGTACTGTGAACTGGGACTGTAAGTATCCAAGAAAACTTTTCAACACACGGGTCAATTGCTTGCAGGCTGAATGACAGCGGAATAGCGAGGCTGTTAATTTCCTTAGCAGATCCAGATGTTCCAGTGTGATGGGGGAGTGATCCAGTTACATTTGCAGACCTGCAGTCTTTTTGAATGTGTGTGTGTGTGTGTGTGTGTGTGTGTATGTGTGTGTGTGTGTGTTGGTGGGTGGGTGTGTTCATGGGTGTGTCTGTGTAATCTCAAGCATGCATGTGTGAAGCTTCAGTGCAAAGCCTTGCATATGTTGTCCATTCCAGGAGCTTCTCTAATGCTGATGAATGAGGCTTAACATAGGTGCTATTCAGATGCTGAGCCAGTGCTGAAACGCAGGTCTGTTTTTAACCATATTAGTGGGTATGAACTCATAATAGGTAATATATGTGAGAGACAAGACAGAAACCCATCATACGCTCACCCATCATACGTACACACACTTCTCCAAGTCTGGTGAAATCAAATGTGTACATAAGTGTTTTTTAATAGACGCAATTATTTATTATTACACTTTTATCACATTTTAATTACTGGTGAAATTACCTATTAAGACCACAAGCTAATCAGGCAATTTTGATGTGAAATGTCATTGAGTTCTAATGGACTTTGGTCATAGAATAGCCAGTTCAAAAATCCAGTTAGTTAGTCTAATTAGTTATGATTGTGCACATAACCTAGCCATAACCCTCTATAAAAGGCTGTAGAATACTTAATATCTTTGCATGTGGCAGGATATTTTTGTACATCAAAGGCAACAGTAGATTTACTTGCCTTTATAACATACTTTCTTCACACATACTGGTAATTAACATCTTGGATAGCTAGAATTGTAGTAGCAAAGTGGTATTAGACCTCCATGTGACTTGACTTGTGTCCTTTCATTCCTTTTCAATTTTTTTTAGTCATTTGCTCAAGTGGAAATTACAGACTGAATTCTATTTGAAATGTCATCTAGAGACATTTCTTTTTGCAAAGTGTGTGTAGACAGGCATGAAATAACATAGTTTAGATATTTCATGTTATACTAAAAATTACATCAGTAATGACAGTTCTCCCTGCCTTTGATAAGTAGCCAGAGATTTTTTTCCCTCCTCCCCTAGTGCTTTTACACTTTTTAATTGCAGTGATGTCAACATTACTAGAAAATCCCCAAACACTTACTACAAAAGAGAGGGAAAGAAAGAGAGGAAGGAGGCTCCGGGATGGTCATTCATCGTGCAGCATAGGCTCGGACAGCAGAAGTGCATGGAATGCTGCTTTTACTGGGTCACTGGGCACATTTTCATTATATTTTCATGAGCCATGCGATACAAATGTGAACAGATAACCCCAACCCTCCCTCTTCCTCCAACTTCCACTTTATGGCATCGACACGGAGTCCGCCCCCCCTCGGCCATATTTCATCCCTGAGATTCCTCTCTGGGTTTCCTGTTTGTTTTTCCAGATGCTCTCGCTGCCTTTTCCCCCTCCCGAGCCAGCGGAGAGAGTGACACTAAAGGCAGAAGATGGAGGACATTTCCTCGCTTTTAGCAGGCACGGCCTCCAGAGTGACAGAGGACTTGGAGTGGAGAGAGGAGGAAGTTCAATGGGTTGAATGACATGAGGTTCTCTCAGTGCACTTGTGCTGGTTTTGGGGAAATGTGTTTTGCCATATCAAGCAAAGTGTTTAGTGTGAGGTTATTTATTCATTCATTTTCTCCAAAATCTGACAGAGGAAGGGTGACAAAACATCTGAGGTCTCTAGAAATTCTAGTAATTCATGGGTCTTGGCAGTTGTGCCTATAATTTTCATGATATCTGGAAGGTGACACGTCATGTATTTCAAAGACCCGTGTCTTTATTGCTCCGCAAAGGTGCTTGCTAAGAGCAAGTGGACGAGCTGTGAGTAAAAGATCGGCAGCATTTGTGGTGTAGTGAGCATTGGTGCCCTGATTAGTCACACTCTTGGATACTTCACCAAAGCTCCTTCCCAAACATTACACACATGCAGCTTAGCTTAGTGGGCTTTGGTCTCTCTGTGATCTGCCCGTCATTCTCAAAGACCCCATCAGCTAAGTGCTGGCTTTTCCCTACAAATGTTATTGTTTTTAAATTGCATCATTAGGCTAAAGCTTCTTTTAGCAGAAAAGGAGGGAGAGAGCTGCAAGGCTTCACTTTGGCTCATTGCAATCTGTCTGCACCTCTTACGCTCTCTTTTTCTCTCTCTCTTACGCTCTCTTTTTCTCTCTCTCTTACGCTCTCTTTTTCTCTCTCTCTTACGCTCTCTTTTTCTCTCTCTCTGACGCTCTTTTTTTCTATATGTCAGCCATATACCAGACACACACACACACAGAAAAGCACTCTCTTAAATATACGGAGTATATATAAACATACACACATTTAATATCTCTCTCTCTCTCTCACACACACACACACATACACACTCTTTCACTTTCTCTCTCTTTCACTCTCTCTCTCTTTCACTCTCTCTCTCCCCCTGCTCTGCACTCTTTGTTTCCTGAGAAGTCACTTAATTCTAAATAAGCACTTTATCCTTGAGGGGGATTTGTCACCAGCTCCCAGGACAGCCCAAGTAAACACATTATTAGCAGAAATGTATACAGTCACTCAGTGGAATGAGCCGGCTGTAAGCAGCTTGCTGATGACAGGGTGTGTTAATAGAGAATTGATGTCTGTGCCATTTCTCCAGCTTAGCCGTCAGGCATTGATGAAATGGGCGTGACGTCAGCTTGCGAAGTCAGTGGGCTGCTCGTGACCAGTGTCAGTACCGGTAGCATGTTAAGTTTTAAAAAATAGAAGGGGTCGGGGGGAAGAAAGACAGAAAAACAGAAATGAAAACATACATCAGTGTTATTAAGTATGGTGCAAATATTAGCTTATGCTTTCATAAAAGCCAATCAGGAAATTGCCCAATAAAACACAGTCTAGTGAATCGGCCACTGATGTTTAATGCAAGCGCTACAAGGCTATCAAACTGCCTTCCCACCTACAGGAAGTGCCAGCTGACTCAGAGCTGTCTTGTGAAGGATGGTGGGCCACCTCTAACTGTTACCTTTGGAAATTATTTCATAGTGTTTATTTTGTGTCACAAACGACTCTGCCTTATTATGTGTCACACTTTTTTTTTTCTCTTCAGCATTTTCCCTTTTGTGTAGGCATTTAAAAGAGAGCGTTGTATCAAAAATGATACCCCTTTTCTGCTTTTTCTCATGGCAGATTGACAAGCTATTAACCTCGCTGGTCTGCAAATCTAATAGCTTCAAGTTAAGTTCTTATTTCCTTAAGGAATACCATAACGGCTGTAGTGATGTTGTGTAACTTGTGTACCAGCTAGCAAGCAAGACTACATGCCCACATTAGTTGGCTGTTATATGGGTCCGTCATATATATTGGATAGGGTGACTGCCAGGCTTCTCTGCTCTGTTCTGACTCAAACAAAAACTCAAAACTCAAACAAAGCATTTTACCCCAAAACTATATTGACCTCTTATGCACACATTTGCTTGCTGTAATTTGTCACTTACACATTTGTCTCTTGTGCTGCCCAACGAGTGGATTCCCATGTTTACCATGAGAGCTCACTCCACAAATCTGTGATGGGCCTAACCTGCTGCATGGTAATAAAGCAAAGTTTAAGAGGCTCAGAAGTATCCCCCTTTAATGCCATTAATTCTTATTGTCATTTAAGAGGATGAGCGGGGCCGTGGGTGGAGAGGGATGGGGTTTTATAGTGCTGCACTTTAATTTATGGCAAGACTCCCCACGCTTACTGACTTGCTCTCCCACACACCTACGGGGACTAGGGGTCTGCTCCTCGAGTCGGGCCAGGAACACTGTGGAGAGAAATGAAACATCTTGCCTCTTTTCACGACATCAGGGAAGCGATGTTGAAGTATCATCCTTACAAATATGGACGCTTGTGTATGGAAAACAGTCTAGCAAGTGGAGTTATAAAACTATCAGTTAAAAAGTTGCGTTCTACTCCAGTGATTAGTTAAAAACATCCAAAACTGTTACACATGAGAAAATGGATGTTTTGTTACCATGAGAGCATAAGCAAACACAGAATCGGAGATTGTGATTCAATTCCATTACACTGAGATACAATGTATGTCACATGGCATGGAATGAGTAACTTACTTGTGAAATTAACCACAGACTTCAGAAGCATGAAAAGAGCTTTGTGGAACAAAACAGAGAAATGTATCAAAGAAATGTACCAAAACACAATATTTCACCAGTGCTCTGCTGTCCTCTAAACTCTAGAAGGCAACACAAGGATTAAATCCAATTTGCATTGCAGTGTTTCACAAGACTGCAGTGGGGAATAGACTCGTAATTGGTCTGAAGACAATTAGCAGAATTAATCCCATCCGAACTCAGAGAATACAGGCAGATTTATACAGTATTCCCCAGGCGGTTTCATTAGAAGGGTTTTCCTTTTTATTTAATTTTAGTTAGACTACTCATAACAATTCTAATGATGCTAGTATTGATTTAGCATGCCAAGAAGGCCCTTCTCATTCCTAATGCAGTGCTAATGCTGCATTCCTTTGTTATGGCTATTGTGGAGGGACTTGAAAGCCCTACCTCAAATGAGAAGTACCTAAAGGGACCCAAAATTTTGGGAGCCTCGCTGACTAATGAACATGGCCATTAATCTGTGTGTGTGTGTGTGTGTGTGTGTGTGTGTGTGTGTGTGTGTGCGTGCGTGTATGTGTGTGTGTCAGTGTCTGTGTTCATGTTTTTGTGCCCATTGTGTGTGACAAAGACGATAATTAAAAGTATGCGCTGGGTGTGTCGACCAAAACACAGGTACTTTCTAAATTTTATTCACAAATTATATTTTATTCCCAAACATTGGCGTGCCAGCCCTTGCCATCAATTGCATACCCCCAACCCCCCTGAGGGGGTCCTTCACTAGCTTTCACAATGTGATACCAGCTGGAATAATGATTCATTGCTACATAAATCCTACTTGTATACCTCACATCGGCTAAACCTCTGTAAGTATGCTTGATACCTGAGATAGAGGGGGAGCAGAATGGAATTATTCCACGTTTGTGGTGAAATATCATCCACAATTTGTTAAGTGATCCAGGGGGACAGAAAGTTAGTGAGAAAAGGAAAAGATGGCTTTAGATGGCGGGGCATATCGGCACATCAATTCGGTGAGCGAAAATCCAGAGCATCTTCATTCTGGACATAGGAGGAGGAAGAAAATGGTTGGGCTGTGACTCTCTGCTCTCTTTCCCACATGGTCAATCCAGTGACTCCAAAAAAAGGAGCAGCAAGCAGCTTTTCTCTTGGCCCCAGGAATCCTATGCATGGAAAATGAATGAGGCATTTGATGCATAAAGTAGTCAAATGGTGAGGGGGCCAGGACTGCTAGGCCAAAGATCAATAACGAGAAAAAGGGTTGAAGACCTCCCCATGTCATGCCAGGTCAACATCTACCATTGGTAAACACATGCACTTAAAAAAGCAGCAGGGAGTTACCAAAACATGCATGAGGAGCACCAACGTTAACAATGACAAACGACGGCATGTGTATTTTTTTCCCTCTTTATTACCATAAAGCAATATAAACTGAAGGACACTAGTCTATTGAGAGAGTTAACGGCTAATGTTCCATATCAGATATGGACAATGTCAGGACTGAATACAGATTAGGCCGTGTCCTTCCCTCCCCCTGGGGAATTAAGGGGTTGACACCACGCTGGCTGCCAAGTACATTACTGTAACACGCCGGTGCCAGCCATGTCCTCCCTGGGCTATTAACCCCTCCGCTCTCCGCCGAAACCCAATACCCCATGCAGCCCATGGCCAGGCCAAGCCTCCATCCTTCTTGCTCCATGCTCCGGTGATAAACTACCCCCCTCCTCTTCATTAAGATGGGGGCAGTGGAGCGGGTAGCTGAACGGAGGGCAGGTATGACCTGGTGATATCTGTATAAAGCAACCGCAGCTGTAGACAGGCTACTGGGGGGAGGGTGGGGGCAGTAGAGGTGGCTAGGTCCTCTGTTGTCTGTTGTCAACACAATTCTTTGTCAATAGTTTTTCAGCTTACAGTGCATAGGCTTTTATTGTTATTACCAGTATAATGGAAGTGTAGTCCATGTGCACTCTGTGCATCCAAACTATACAAAGCTTATAGGTTTGTAAAAAAGTGACCACTAAATCTAGTGTTGGCTAATGTAACCGTTTGGTTGAACCAGTTGTGTAATATCTGTATTCTCTGATAACAGTGGTGGGCTTTTTGCTTGTCAAGTAAACTGTAGTTTCATTTGTGACAATTGTCCTCGGTAGCCGGTATGTGTTTAAATGTGGTAACTGAATGCAAAGCACATGTCATGTGTATGTCTGAGAGTGACACCAGAGGATGGAAGAGAGCAGGTGGACTGGGGAAAAGACTTTTCTTTTTCCTCTCATAGGATCCAGAAACACCCTGCATTAAAACACACTGTGGTTAGAAACAGTTTATTTGTCAGATTTATTTTCTCTTTTCATTAAGAATGTATTGCAGCACAGAACATTTTCTATTCCGGTGATCAAATCAGATTTACAGTCTTAATTAGATTTTCATTACTGGTATTGCCCAAGGCTATTTTCAAAAAGGATATCTCTATAATTATGGTGCAACGGTTTGAGGTATTAATTTAAAGCATGGCTGTCATTCTAATGTCACCACAACCCATTTCACCTATCTGTGTACTGTCTAAAGGAGGATGACTGCATCTTGAATGGGCCATATTTATTCTATAGTAGCAGGGTAGGGTCTTTGGGACATAATGGACAAGCCTTTGTTGCAACGTTTGAGCTTAATCTTGTGAACAACTATCCATGGCCTTTAGTTAAAGACATTTTGTGATTACTTTCTTTCTCTGTGAAATTACAGTTAAAAGAAGTGGTCCTGGTGTTTCCTAAGTCGGCTTAGTGCTTGATACTGATAATCACATCAATAATATTTACCAGCACTTTAGACTCAATCTGTATGTCACTCTATGCAGCAGGTTAAACTGTTGAATGTCCTAAAAATGTAGGAAAAAATAATCTTTTTCCCATCTTTCCATTCATCCATCCATGCCCATGTTGATATAATACATGGTCTTATTTATGTAATCATTCATCCCTGGTTGGATGCAATCGAGTGCATCTTTGCTACGGTCACATATGATTCGTCTCATTGCATGCGCTGCAGTGACATGGTGTGAGTAAACATATGGAAATTTTTCTTCCAAATCACAGTTTTTACTATTTTTTTATGTTGCATAGCTTGAAGTGTGTAAGGTGTTAGACTCATGCAGTAGCCTATGTAAACTGCACAGGCTTGTAGTATGTAGGGTACTCCTTGCCACTGTAGTATTTAAAGTGCACAAACATCATTTTCTGTGTGGCATGTGTTCTTGTAACCACATCTTTTAACATCAGCTCTCTCAAAGCTGCGAAACGCTAAAACAACACTGCAAAACTGTAAAGAAACCCAGGGAGCAGAAAGGAAAATTCAGATGTTGTTCATGATCATAAAGTCCTCTTCTCATTTCACCAGCTAATCCTTCGCTATATTGATGGCTTAAGGCCTCTGCTGAAGATATAAAAGCAATGGTGCAGGACTGATGCAAGTGTTAATTGATTGTATCCGCTAAACAAACAAATGACATGCTTGAGTAGAACACATGCATATTTTTTTTTAATGCAGGGAAATGCATTGTTTCACTTCCAAATATTTACCTTGGTATAGCTCATTCTCAATTAAATGCTCTGTACATACATAGGCATCAGCAGTCTCCACTGCAGACTCCAGATGCAATAAAAGTGATTGACTGTTGGCTGAAGAGAACACAAGGGAATTCCCATGTGCAACCTCTTAAGCTCGCATGTTACACTCCTGCCAGACTCAAACAATGGAGTCATGATTTGATGAGTGAATGGCATTTTACATGCCATGTTAAGATTGGCAGAAACATGCATTAGTTTGCCGATAGCCTTTATACATGCCAAACCATTGCATTATTTTACTCTTTAAGGAGAACAAAACCTTTTACCTACTTTCCGCCTGACCACAAGGGTTTTCCACGAATCGCTTGTTTTTCACCCGTCCACTAACCATTGTTTCCTGTCTCCACTACCCAGCAACCGCTTGCACAACTTTTCAACTTCTCATATCTACTATTTTTACCTTTGTTTTTAACCAGCTTTAGTACCCACTTCTTGAATCTACACCAGAGGAGGTCGATCCAAGCATCTGTTAGATAGAAATACTTTAGAATTAAGCAAGGATGTGGTGTCTCGTAACATTGCAGTCCAAGTCAGAACCTTTCCAACCCAATCCCGAAGCAGATTTTTCCAGTGGGGTATCTGTGTGTGGTGAAGTGGTTCAACATGCCAGGACAAAGAGAGGGGCAGTTATTTAAAGGCATATCACAACTGCCAGCACATGGCATTATGGATGGACTTACTGAAGTAGTTTTCCTTTGTAGAAGTGAAAGTACGTTTCCCTGTTCCAGTTATCTTGAGAATGTTTACGGGTAATTACATTTCACATGAAGCATTGTGAATCCTAAATCTAACAGGTCCTTTGTTAATCATGTTTCCCAGAGTATCAGTCAAAACACCCAAATGGTGATTAATCAACCCCAAAAGAACACTTTGGCTCGAGCGTTAATGAGATTTCAAAACAAGCATCGAGTGAATGGGCGTTGAGGGAGCAGCACTTGTGATGTGAACCATATAATCACTATTTTCTTGAGTGTTTTCTCAAAGTCACAAGTCCGGTGTTTGAATTTCAAACATGATGATTATTCAGTATGCTTTTGTACCTGGATTTAGAACTCCCAAAAATATTCCAAGTCTCTTTTTGACCAATCACACCTCAGAAATGAGCAGCAAACAGGAAGATTCCATGTTGTCTACTTGTAGCGACACATATCCCCATGCAGTTTTTTTTTTCTTTTTAAAACTAAGGCTGTAAGTATGTGTGGACATGCAAAAATCAAATGGACATAAATATTGCAGATTGGCTACTGAACAGCAAGCTCTTTGTGCAGCCAAGCCTGGCTCCCACCGCACAGGGCCAGCCATCTGAGTCTCCTCTCCACTGCTGTGGCCGATCGTTTTTCTCGCTCGATACCCAAACGGGGCCAGTAGTACGTCTTACTCTTTATTTTTTCTGTTTTTTTTTTTCTTCTTCTCCTTCCCCGTCCAAACTACCACTGGGCCTTTCTTGGCTCCCCAGCGACTGCACGGCTCTGTGTTAAAATCATCTGAGGGGCTGGAGCGGTGGAGACGTATGAGTGTGTTCCCATGTAAATTATGGCGCTGGACAGACAGCCTCTGTTTTGGTGTTTGGCAAATTATCCTGAAATGTAAAACAGAGAGAGGCACTCCTCTGGTCCGCGCATACAGGGGGCTGCCGATCTGCACATTCAATTATGTTTGCCAGTTTGAGCAGAGTGCTTCCTGTTATTACTACACTTCCGCAAAACACATTTGCTCCTGCTGGTGCGGCGGGATTTATTCAAAAAGCAAAGTAAATCAAAGTAAACAGTGAGAGGTATGGGAATAGTCATCAGAACACATCTGAATGGTTTTGCAGAGGTTCTTAGTTTTTTTTTTTTTGTTGTTTCTCACATTTATATTTCTCACATTTCCCTTAATGGGGTTGACCCTGTGCAAAGACAAAAGATCGTATGAGTGATAGGCTGATGAAGCAGTAGTGTGCAGTAGTGTATCTCAGTGCAAACATTGCAAACAGTACGGATGGAAAAGACCTGAGTCATGCAATATAACAACAAAGCATACTGCTTAGTCAAATGTCATGAACAGAAAAAAAAATGCAGTACTGGGAATCACCGTCCATATCTTGACTTGAGTCTGCCCAGTGGTTCAACGCTGAAGGTTTGGGCAGGCACCGTGCTGCCTGTGGTAGTTTGTCGTGGGCCAACCCCACTCCTCTGAGAGGGGTGGTGGGGTTGGGGGGGGGGTGGGTTGAGCCCCCGGGGCGGCCCAGCACAGCAGCACTCCATTAGAGAGTGTGCAAACCTTGCAACAATGCAGTGACATCCTCGTTTTTCACCCTCGGCCGCAACATTTCTCAGAGACTGACCCTTTCGCAAGGAGGCTTCACTGGGACCTGTACCGAGATGGAGACTTTAACCGTCAGGAGAAGTCAAGAGACTCTTAACCTGTGACCTCGGGTGAGATGTCTACCACTGAGCTGGCCACAGTGAAACAGCTTTTTCTACATCACGGGTTACAGGCCCTGAGGAGTTGATTCATCAGTCTTACTGAAAGCAACATCTACAATTCACATCGGGCAGACTTCGTAAAGATAGTGTTGACTATTGGTCGTTTTCGCTTTATAATTCATAGTAGTTAGTTAGAATGATATATAAGCTTAAGCTTCCCCAACATCACATCTGCAGTTGTGATCATTACAAAATGCGAAGGGAGTCTCAGTCTCCTGCACAAGTATCTCCTTCTCAGTGTCCTAAACTTCAAAGTGTACATAGGGGTGGTGAGCACTGATTTGCATACAGCTGATGTTTATTCATGAGCAGAGATGATTACTGAGTGTGGGAGAATCCAACCTTTGTATTAGAATATTTAATGAGCTGGTCCACCGCGTGTGTACAGCCTGTTCATGAAAGATACATAGATTTTTTTCATCTGCACAAAAAAAAAGGAAAAATTACAACCATTTTGCTGTCCTGACAGTTTGGCTGATCATTTGTTTATGCTACTAAGGTTTTTTCCATCACAGATTAAGGGAAATGAATTGGTACTGGTTGTGCTACCATATTAGCATGGGGGTTTTGAATATTTGAATAGTTACACTCCACATAGGCTATGAAGAAAAAAGAAATCTAGAAATACAACATTATTATATTATATTATATTATATTATATTATATTATATTATATTATATTATATTATATTATATTATATTACAGGATTTGCAGGATGTAACTCAAGCTATATTCAACTCAGTTTCTGAGGAATTCAACATTATCACAGGCCCGAATGCAGTAAAATGCAGTAAAATGCAGACGCTGAGCAGCTAGTGATATGCTACTTTAAATACCATAAGGAAGAACTAATCTGTAAAGCCCACATTCGCTGTCTTTTCAACAGAAACACCAAGCACAGTGAAAATGTAGTGTTAAGCCTACAGTGCACAAGTACGAATAGCCTAAGAAAAAAAGACAGGTCATCTATTATGTCTGCAAAAACAACAAACAGATGCCCACCCTGTCACTTTTACTTTCACTTTCACTTTCCCTGTCTCCTTGTCATGTGTTCTAACTTGCTAAAGAAATTTGTGGAAGTTGCGGGAGATTTTGAATTACTTGCGGGCATCCGGGAGTCACTTTTTCAAATGTGGGGGGACTCCCGGAGGTCCTGGCAGACTTGGGATGTCTGCAGTTGGCACCACTGTCAAATAACTACAGCTGTGATTCCTCTATTCCTTACTATCTTTTTTTACTCTGTTCTGCTTTTTGTGCAACTGTGATAAAGAGTAACATGGTGGAGTCCCATTGGCCATACATCGCTGAGCATATTAAGATGTGCTTTGTTAAGATTTGCATCGCTGAGCATGATAAGATGTGCTTTCCATGAAACTCACTACTCACTAAATGCCCAGCAATGCTCCTGAAAAGTTCAAATGAGGCCTTGTGTGAGGAGACCAGACCGGAGTGTGTTTTCTACAGTTTTTACACTTCTTTCCCCACTGCTGCCTCATTTACTCACGCAGCTGAGTAAACTGCGATAAACTTTCACACTTTACATCAACTCCTTCAGATTCATTTTCTCTCTCTTATCACTCAGTAGATTTTAGTCATCATTAAGTACCAGTCCTCGAACGGTACAAAAAGACTGCCTGAAAAATATATTGTTTACTGTTGTGCAACTTGAATATCTGGTTGGTCTTTGGTTGTTGTTGTTGTTGTTTTAAAAGGCTTGTCTTTTGTTCAGAACTTGCATACAAGCGCTTTAAGAGATGGGTTCTCAACCCCTTCTTGCTCTGCTTTGCCATTGATCTTAATGGGCCTACATCTTCCCGCACCCCAGCTTTGACTAGTGTTGCGCATCTGCCCGTAAGTAATCAATCTGGGCCTTTGTGGGCCGGCGTGTGCGAGACCATGACAGTCAGACAGAAAGAGACAGAGAGAAAGAGAAAAGAGAAAGAGAAAGCACCATGGCTCAAGCGTGAGCCACAACACACACACACACACACACACAGACACACACATACACACACACACACACACACACACACACACACACACACACACACACACACACACACACACACACACCTCCCTGCCCACTTTGCTAACCGCCGCTGGGATGATTAAATGGATGTAATGTATATTCCCTCCCCACTTTGGCCTCAGCGTGGGTTTGCGCCACGTTCCCATTCATCGCAAGCAGGCACAGACGCGAATCTATCACGGCTCTCGCCGTGATGGATTGCCGTGCCCTTCATAAGCTGCCCTGGACACACTCTTATTGTATCTTACTGCCACGGAGTGACGAGACCGGGCAATATAGTGTGGCAAGGGAGTGTGTGTGTGTGTGTGTGTGTGTAGGGGGTGTCGGATATAAAAAGCAGACTTGCTGTAGAGCGGGAGATAGCCGGCACTGAACAGGGGGCGGGAGCAAGCGGTATGGGGACAGACGGGAGGCTACAGAAATACCACCCTGAAAAAGGCGGAACATGAAAGCGGTATCTATAGAATTACATGGTCATTCTGGCCTTTATAATTGGATGATTGAATTAAACTTTGCAGGCCTCTTTTTCCCCCTCTTTGCCCAGAAAGAAAAAAAAAAGATGATGATGATGAAACACTCCATCAAAACTGGCCCTGGGTCGTGTTATTTTTAGGGTGGCCCCTCCTTTCTTGGAGGAGATTGTTGCTTTCAAGCAGAGGACCTCCACTGAGACTTAATTTATCATAGAAATTGTATCTCTGTGAATAAAAAAGTAAAATGCTAAATCAGCACCATTAAATGACTTACAATTTACCTTAAATGTGACAGTAAAAAGCATTCAGCTAGTTTTTTATTGTTTACTGAGAATCAATGCAGCAACACTATGAAAGGCGGGCACACACCACAAGCACTCAAGAAATCGCACGCACATGCATCCACCAAGCTTGGACACCAGCTCTTTCCTGTCAGGGAAAAATGTTGCAAAAAAAAAAAAACCCGTGGCACGCCTTAATACCGCTTATTGTATTCAAAATTACATTCTTAACGAGACCTACATGGGAATAAAGAGAGAAATTATGCATTGTTAAGTTAATGGGACATTGAGCCAGGATCCAAGTGAATGTGGTGGTTGGAGCCCACTTCTCATCAGTGAAGGATGTAAATGTAAGCCTTTTAATAAGGGGCTTAGAGGGAGACGAGGAAGAGGCCACCCCATGAATTATCTCCTGATTATTTGCTATCATGGAAACGTAATCTGTGTAAGCCATGGTTATGCCTCACCTCAAGCCAAACCAGCGCTGAGAGTGATACAAGACTGTGTGTGTATGTGTGTGTGTATGTGTGTGAATGTGTGTTTTTTGTCTCCTTATTTTAGCCCAGCTTGAACTCAAAGCACCCTTAAAATCCTGGAGACTGGTGTCTGAGGGAAAAGCATCTCTAAGAGGCTGGAGGGCGGCTAATTAGGGCACTCAGGCACAATTAGAGGAATGCGGGCAAGCACAGAAACCCTGAGGCATAACACATGCTGTACATGTTGCGTAACGCCAGATAGCTCTGCTTTGTGTTTACCTCCAAAACCTCTGCAGTAACCCTAAGTACAGCCATTTTCTACAAGGCGATACAGAAGACGCCACATGGACATTCTTAATAAGTGATGAGGGCGGCCGCTTTGGGCCCGGGCTTCAGTGCTGCCGTGCTGGCTTGGCCAAGCACACAGCTGCACACTGACCTGACAACAGGAAGTCCCAGAGTGTGCCCTGCACACACACACACACACACACACACACACACAAACACACTCACTCACTACCCCCTCCCCCCCAAACGCACACACACAAACACTCACTCTCACAAACACACACACACGCACTACCCCCTGCTCACACACAGACACACACACACACACACACACACACACACACACACACACACTCACCTTTACAAACACACACACACACACTCACTACCCCCCCCCCCCCACACACACACACACACACACACACACTCACTCTCACAAACACACACTCACCCTCACAAACACACACACTCACTACCCCCTACCCCCATACACACACACACACACACTAATACACACACAAGTACACAAACACACACTCACACACACATACACACACACACCATCCTCACAAGGAGCCTGAGTGGAGGCGGGGGCGGGGGCGGGGGAGCCCAGGGGAGGCAGGGGGGAGAGGTGGGGGCGTGGCGTGGACAGGTGGGGACAGGTGTGGCCATGGCTGGGCTGCTGTGCGTGGCTTGTGCCGCACGCAGCCTCACCAGCCGGTGTGACCTGGCTGCGTGCCACGTCCTTCCCCGGCTTATGCACGCCCAGATGGGCGCTGTTCAGCGGGCCTCCGTGCACCATACACACGCGGCACTGCTGCTGCCGGGGGAAGGACCAATCCTGCTTATGTCCAATTATGTTAAACATTTTTGTGCGTGCGTACATTAATGTGGTTTCATTAATGTCGTAAGTTCTGCATGCAAAACAACATGGTGCATATAAGTGCTTGGGAATATCGCTAGTCTCTGACCTCAGGAGTGACAGTTATGAAAAGTGTCCTTGGCATACTCACATGTATGTGCACCAAGTAAAGAAGAAAGATAGACAGAGAGAGAGAGAGAGAGAGAGAGAGAAAGAGAGATGGGATTCCACAGGGACAGGCCTTAACGATTGCCCATCGTATTCTCTGTCCTCTGGATCACGTGTAGACGCTTGCCTTTGCAGAAACATATGTTGGATGATATCAAATTCAGACCCGAAGCCTTTTGGAAGAGATATAATCGAGATTAGAAGGGGAATATGTCTGAAATATCATTTAATAAGTTGGAACAGAAAATGATTTGGTCCAGAACCAATGAGGTGGCAACCCCCAGTGTACTATAAAACCATCAATTAAATGAAACAATAAAATAAAGCAGGGCAGGGGGAGCAAAGGCACAGCCAATTATGAGGAGAGGTAGTGGGGCATCCAAGTTATTTTGATTCGAATGCACACAAAACAAACAAACAAAAACAAAACTAATAATAATAATAATTTAATAATTCAAAAAATACAATAGAAATATTTTTTTTCAATCACTGAATCTATTACTAACTCATTATGAGGCCCCCACAGACTTCATGTAATGTACAAATCTTGTTTTTTTTTTTTTTTTTTTGTCTTTTCCCTGTCGGCCACAATATTGTCAGTCAGAGTTTTGGTGAGGGATGGGTGTTGCCGCTAGTGTACGCCTTTTATTAATCAAGCTGAATCTCAGCTGCAGCCCATTCTAAGCGTACTCACAGTGTGCATTTGTGTGCGTTTGTTCTGGGTCAGTATGCATTATGTGTGGTATTATTTAAAGGCTGCTTGTTTCAAAGCAGAATATTCATTAAACGATTGCAAGCAAGGTGTTGTACGCGAGGGACAAAAATGTCCACAGGGAATGTTTCTGTGCCAAGGATACTTTTCATACAGTATCTAAAACTTCAAGGACACCCTTTAATTTAAAGGTCCACCATAAATGATTAATTTAATATTGATGAATATTTAACATTTCTTAATAAATTATTATGTACGCTATTAAGCTTTACATGGATCTGCATAAGCGGATAGCTGGCTCCTGTGATGACTGGCTGCTTTGGCTTTAAAAGAAAAGAAATAAAACGTTGTGTGTATGCACACCATGGGGATTGTCTTGCACGAGCAGTACTTTGACATTTGATTTATGTTAGTAGGGAAGCAGTTTCATGCAAGCCATTATGCAATCTGTGAAAATGTGGGTTTTTCAAGTGGTGGAGCACCCTGGCTGCATTGCTAGCATACCAAGTGTTTGGCCGCACACTCATGGTCCATTAAGGGGAAGCCAGTGCGGTAGGCATGGCTGAAATGCGAAAGGTTCGATTAGTTAATGAGAGGTTAGGGCAGACCATTATATGCAGCCCATTAAAAGAGAAAGAGAGACAAAAGAAGAGGCATGAAATTGGGCCTGGGTTTGAGGAAATAGACCCTGGGTATTATCAACATTTGAGTGTGTGGAGTGTGAAGAGCAGTTTACAGAGAAATGATACACAATAAGGACCACTTAATTTTTTTTTTTCATTTGCACCCTGGAATGATGTGCAGGAACAGGAAGTTGATGTGTTGTATTTTTGCTGTCAAATTTGGCAGTCTCGCCAAAAGGTATACATAAATAAATATGTATATGTAATGAAAATATATATGTGTGTGTGTGTGTGTGTGTGTGTGTGTGTGTGTGTGTGTGTGTGTGTGTGTGTTACTATATATATGTATATACTATAACATATGTATGACAAGGGATAGTAATGTTGTGATAATTTAAATGCTTTATCAATTGACATATCACTTAACTCATTTTTACACAAAAAAAGATTATATAAATTCTAATCCCTTAGGGCCAGTTTTTTATCTTAATTTTAGACCTTTTCATAACTGAACATGAAACCACTCTCAAGGCTTTTCTTAAGATATTAATATTCTGTGTGATATATGTTAAAAAAGGACATGGCCAGGCATGTTATTAATTCTGCTTTGACCTACACAGACCACACATGTCTCCGAATGATTAAATTCCTTAAAATAATGAATTAATATGCAAGTCCAGCAGTCATCTTGTTTAAATTAGCTTTGTGATTGTGCCCCTTATCACATTTAATCACAGTACATGTTTAATAAGGGCCATACTGAATACAATTATGTAGAACAGATAGAGGTACATGCAGCAAGAATAATCACAGAAGCATGCGCTAACATGATATTTCAATCACGACTGGGCCTGTACTACAGCATGTGAGTTAATGATAATAAAGGTATTTCAGCTGTTAAACAGGGCTAGCATCTAACTTGCGGCGCATGTGTCAGAGTGTTCTATCTTTACCATGTTTGGACTGAAAGTGCCAGCAAGGGTCTGCTCTGCACTCATTTAAACTGCATCACTGGTCATTGGTGCGGATAAGAAAAGACGTTGATTGAGTCTGAGAGGACAAAAGAAGTCCTGCCACTCTGCCTCTCCCCCTGCATCATGGCTGTGTGTGTGTGTGTGTGTGTGTGTGTGTGTGTGTGTGTGTGTGCGTGTGCGTTTGTGCGTGAGCGTGCGCACGTTTGTGTGCGTGCGTGCGTGCATGCGTCCGTGTGTGTGTGAGCACGTGTGTGTGTGCAAAACTAGCCCTTTATACAAAATGAGATGGGGAACTGGACAACTTTCAATGACTTGAAGTGTCCCACTCTCCACAGGCACCATTGTACAGCCTGAATAACAACATGATCCCAAAGTGCACCTTAATATCATATGAGAACCCTTTTAACTCCCTCAAATCAGGTTAAGGCGGCCCCACCGATGCCTACAATCCATTCATGCACACACATAGGTCTTTGTGCCCATTGAGGAGAGCTCAGGGCCAATACAATATGGATTCGATTAGGCTGCCTGCTCTTTGGTCAGGTGGAGGGCTGTTTGTCCTCAATCAGGGGATAGAAATGTGCCTTTGAGGCCCGGGTCACAGCGGGAGGTGACGGCTAGAGTGAGTCTATTGTTGGCAAAGAAGCTCTTTATGATTTCCCTTTTTTATTCCTCTTTGATGTGATCTCCCCCCTCCCCACCCCCTTCATCACTTGTGATAAAACGTCCGTCACTCCAAAGGCGGCACTTCTGAGTGAGGAGTGTAGGAGGAAGTGTTCACTGTCACGGAGGGGCCGCTGGCCTGATAACTGTTAGGAGATTAGGCCCCTCAAGACTCTTTAAGAAAAATATCAATTTGGGCTCAATTGTGCGGCATCGAGCGGCCCAAGCCTGCTGGCGTTTGGATGTACGCATACCAAAATCACAGAGATGTTCACCCCGCAAACGCACCCGGAGTTTTTTTTTCACGCCAACATGTGGATTTTTGTAGTGTCATCTTTGTATTGTATTGATTATCTATTCTGACTCAAGTGGTCTTCGTTGTCCTAGTAAAATTACACTGAATCTCACTTCAGGGTGTATTCACCATAAATTGACCTTTCACTTCAGAATGTACATGAAATGTAATGTAATTGTGTGTTCTGTGATTATTGCTTCCCCAGATAAACTTTTCTACATAAATTATCCTCGACCTGCCACAGTCAGGATTTGAAAAAATTGAAATTGCTTTGCTGAAATCCATTGTACAGGCAACTGTTCAATGACAATAAGTCAGTAAATCTTGAATAAAAGCCATTGTGTTTCACCAGTTTCAGTAGCACTTTGCACCATCTCAAAAGCTTTTCTATAAACATTCCTCTACTTCAGTCTCTAATCTTGCATGTCAGATGGCCATCTGAGGTTGTTTCATTTGTTCCCTGTGCCCTCTTGAGCCAGCTAAGTAGCAGAAATGACTGTCTTCTATAGGCTAGCTCCTGCACTTGAAGTACAGTCATACCACAAGATGGGGATAAGTGATTTTATACTGCATCTGCGCCTCCCTTAGCTGCAGTGTCTTCCTGTGGAAATGACACAGTGCGGTGCATTTCATGCTGTTATCTCATTTACGGCTTTGAAGAGAGCCCTGTCATTGCAAAGACCTTTTGCAGCCGGTAGAAATCATAAGGGTGTCAGAAAAAGTGGATTTACTAAGTATATACACTTGTCATGGTTGTTTATGTAACGCACATACACATGCATATATTCAAACACACCATACATACACAGCCTTAATATTATGACAGACATTATGACTCTGTTTTTGTATGTTTTTGCTCACACTTGTGGGTGGGTGGTTGGATGTGTGTGTGTGTGTGTGTGTGTGTGTGTGTGTGTGTGTGTGTGTGTGTGTGTGTGTGTGTGTGTGTGTGTGTGTGTGTGTGTGTGTGTGTGTGTGTGTGTGTGTGTGTGTGTGTGTGTGTTGGCATTTGCTGATTATTTAGTACAACCTGACATGCCACACCATTTGAGTTGAAACCTGTAATTGGCTCATGTTCCAGAATCCAAACAGTTCATGTTAAACTTCCAGGAGTTTTTCATTTGGTACAACTCAACTCTCCGTGTGTCTTCTCACAGTCTGTGAGTCTAAACAGAACTTCAGGGATGTGACACCTGCATTTGGGTGTTTCAACCGAGGCACCCGTCTTCCCAAAAACACATCCAGGCAGTGATCCTCAGACCTGCCTCAACCTGTCACTGCCATTTGAATTTCACTTTTAAACAAACTCAAGTTGGTGCACTTGTTGTTTTTTTTGGGGATGTCTGTTTTCTTCCCTGTCTTGAAAGGCCATTAAGCCTGGTGGTGTATGTGGGCAGGAAACTTACCTTTTCTCCTATGTGAGTTAGACCAAAAGATATATAAATATTCTCCTCTTGACTTGTAGAGGGGACAGTTGCCTTTTTGGAGATGGCTTTGTGTGATTGACAGATCAATGTGTATGATTCATACAAAAATATATTGTGTTTTTTCCCTCCCTCCCTCAATCTCTCTCTCTGATATAAAATATATGGATTATTACACAATTACAGCCATTATTTTTCCTCCAGTAGGAAGGAAATGCATTTCATGAGATGTGAATCTCCGAGTCAAATCAGGTATGCCCTGCGGCACCGGTGTGTATTAATCAATGACAATATGATTACCTCTGAATGGCCCGTATAAATGATTAAAGGGCAGAGTCCCCTGGCTTAGAGTCCATCTGCCTTTCAAATTAAATTCCCAGTCAATAATTAATAAGGCGGGTCGCGGGGAGTTTGAGAACGCCTTCGGATGTGTAAAGCCAGGTGCTAGCGTGCCTATGGAGGGGTGGAAAGGGGGGTGGTTGGGGCGACTGTGTGGCATGCCGAGAGGTCTGTTAGTCACTCTTTCCTCCTGACCCCTCAGAGGCATTGCGAAGGTGGTTACTGGAATGCCCAAAGAACACAGTTGACCTCTCTGTGTGCTCAATTTTTTTACGGGTATAAATTCTCAGCCCTCTATCAGCTCCGCTGCTCCTGAGGAGGAGAAAAAGTTGGGGCTATTTCAGGTGAATGACTGGAGGGCTGTAGTGACTCGTCAGTTGGAGATCCCCTCCAGTTTTTCCTCTCTCTCTGTCTCTCTCCCTCTCTGTCTATGTCTCTCTCGCTCTCTCTCTCTCTCCCTCTCTGTCTATGTCTCTGTCTCACTCTTTCTCTCTCTCTCTCTCTCTCTTTCTCTCCCTCTCTTCCTCTCTCTCCCTCTCTCCCTCTCTCTATCTCTCTCTCTCTCCCTCTCTCTGTCTCTCTCTCTCCCTCTCTCTCCCTTTCTCCCTCTCTCTCTCTTTCTCTCTCTCTGTCTCTCTCTCTCTTCCTCTCTCTCTCTCTCTCTCTCTCTCTCTCTATCTCTCTCTCTCTCTCTCTCTCTCTCTCTCTCTGTGCTGTCTTGGTGAGGATTTCTCCCACGCTAGCGGACTCACCTGCAAGGTTCAAGGCCCCTCCAAATCCGTCTCTCTGATAAGCTGCCAACGTAGGGGGGTACAACAGCAGATAGGATTCTCCAAACAGTTCATCCCGCCCAGCCTCTGACTGCCTGCCAAAATCTTGATTACTCAATCCGGCGCTCAGAGAGAGGGAGCTCGGTAATACCGGAGGGAGAGGGAGAGAGAGACAGAGACAGGGGCACAGAGGGGAGTCTTCTACCACTAATTGATAAGACCAGCCTGACACTGCTATGAGTTCAGAGCAAGACCTTTAACGAAAAACAACAAAAAAGAAAAACAGATATTACAGCCACACTAATCAGCTAATGCTTAATGTTTGTCCTACCATACAGTGAGTGGTTTTTCATATGCCCAACTGTATAAGACACGAGTGAAACTCAGAGGGCTTGACTGCAGTTTCTGTTGATCTTTGAGGAAATAAATACATGAAAACACCATTTGTGAGTTACAGAAAAGGCTCTGACATAAAATGATGGTTACCAGGTGGTGTACACGGTTGAGGACTAGAAATTCCCAAATAGATATTAACATGGGGCACACAAAGTTAAGTCCTCAAAGCAGACAGTTCATTATTCCGCAAAAACCAGCCATGGTTGGGCTTTGTAGTTAAGTACAAGTATGTATGTAAAGGAAAAAAGACAGATGGAAGAAGTTATACTTTTGACCTTAGTCTGTGCTTGGTGCCTTGGTGTCTTTGGGCTTCTTGCCCCAGTTCTTTAGATAAAGTCTGTCCACCAAACAGCTTTTCTGCAGGCCTGTCAAATATTTGACCTGATGAGATCAGAGATGTGAGGGACCAGACCAGACCTAGAGACCCCAAGACACCCACTCTGCCTCCACCAACACACCAGATCACACACATACCAATACACACCACAGACAAGGATGCTCGCTTTTCTCTTTTTTTTACACACACACACACACACACACACACACACACACACACACACACTCTCTCTCTCTCTCTCTCTCTCTCTCTCTCTCTCTCTCTCTCTCTCTCTCTCTCTCTCTCTCTCTCTCTCTCTCTTTCTTTCTTTCTTTCTCTCTCTCTCTCTCTGTCTTTCTGTCTCACACACACACACACACACACACACATATGCACATACCCACTCTCTTGCTCTCTCTCTCTGTCTTACACACACATGCCTACACACACAGAGTGCTCACACACCATGATGTGAAAAGCACTTCTCCATGAAGGAGACAGTTGAGTCTTACCTGCGATCATTCCCTGGATGACCTCTGCTTTCAGGCTGTGATGGATTATCCACGGCCTCTGGACATTCATTTTCCTGCCTGTGGAAAAAGCCCCAGCCCCAACCAACCCAAGCCAACCCACACCCACCCCACCCGCAGCCCAACCACTCCACCCGCCACCCCCTACTCCATTCCCACTCCTCCTCACCCACCCCCAACTCCGCCAGCCTGGGTTAGGCAGTGCAGAGCTCTGGGGAATGTCATGGAGCAGCCACAACAATGATAACAGCTATGACAATAATATGGATCATCCTCACGGAACAAGCCAAGGTGTGGGGCAGGGAGGGCACGAGACAGGACTGGCTGGGACGGAGGGGTGTGGGAGGAGCGCTCGGAGCGCTCGGAGGGGCGAGCATCACGTACATGGACGTTCACATTATCTCTGACAGAACAAGTGTGCGCAGCAGGCTCCTTACCACCCCAGCACCAGCATGAAGTAAACACCGGCTCGCCATGTGATTTCTGGGCAGTGATGGTTGAAATGTGTGCGGGGGAAGGGTGACCGGCGATGAGCAATGTTTTCATTTCATCACACGCACCCACTTAAATACACTTTCGGGGTTTCAGCGTGCTCCAATGCAAATTGTCTTGGTGTGTGTGTGTGTGTGTGTGTGTGTGGGTCTGTGCGAGGTCATGGTTTGTTCTGAGAAGTTGGCAGACATTAACATACAAGCATGCATAGATACACACACACACACACACACACACACACACACACACACACACACACACACACACACACACACACACACACCTGGTGTTCCACACTTTAGCTTCTGAAGCAGGAGCATTTCAGTGTGAACACAGCAAGAAGTGACTAGAAGAGGTGACTAATAACGTTGTCGTTTTCTTATCTTGTTTTCTTGACTTGCTGCCACTGCTTCATGTGTCTTTATGTGTTTTTTAAACATCAACTTAATACGTTATGGCCCTTTATCTGTGAAATAAGAAAGTGCCAGAGAGAAAGTGAAAATAGTAAACGTTTGTGTGTGTGTGATTTTTTTTTCAAGTATTCTATAGAGTGTAAGAGTTCTGGGAAGAGGAGGAGTAAAAGATAAGTTTAGAATTCAGGTTTTCCGAATGACCTTGTGGGCCTTTCATTCCAACGATCAGATGACGACACCTCCCAATGAAGGTGGCATTTACTGTCATTATTTTGATTTCCTGTATCTGTGTCAGAACCTCCTGCCGGCAGGATTGCCATACATGGCAAGATCCTCTCTCATGACGCACACTTTTAGCTTCTGCTGTTTAACATTGACCCTTGAATTTATCACCACAAATCTTTAGGGTAAAGCATGATAAAAACAATAAATAAACAGAGAAAAGCTGTTTGAAACTGTATGAAAAAAAACTGTAAGTGTTGATTAATATGACTGACTCATTCTATGTTCAGTTTCAAATGAAAGTGATTCAAAGAAAACTTAAAGAATGTCAAAACTACATGGGGAAATAAACAGTCATTTTATGATTTCATAATTTTGAGTCAGCTGATGTCAAAGACACTTCAAGTCATTCATGGACACTCGTCTGGCACCAAACGATATATAAAAAGGTTTTACCTTTGATGTGAGTGTTAGGCTCCATCATAATGATCGTGACTTCCAGACAACACAACAGGTAGTTATATTTTTCATGTTTTCAGTTATTTATGTTGTACATTTTGTAGTAATATGTAGGTTATACTTTGTTATACTGTATGTAAACTAGCTGAAGCATTGCATGAAAAATACACCATGTAAATGTTTACATGGAATGTAATGAAATTCTTTTGATTATGTTATATATTAGGTAGATTGTGTTATCTTAAAAAATGACAAATATAAACTACATATTTTGTTATTGTTACATATGGGTTATTAATACTAATTTAAAGCCAGTAGAGGGAACATACTATAAACTGATTGAATATAAAAGGCTACTCTGAATCATTACCTATGTATACATCTAATAAGACAGACCACCGACTCATCTCTAATTCCCTCTTTAATACATTAATTAATGTGGCATATAGCAATAGAATATACTGCTAAACTTTCTTTGGTGTTGTGTCATTTTTATGAGTCTATTTGTGCACTGTTGAAAAAAAGTGGGGGAAATGAGGAGCGCAGCATCTGCATAGCTGTGCTGTGCTTCTCTCGCTGTGCAGTGGCTGGGCCTCTGGCTCCCCTGATCAGCTCTGACTGCTTTAATTACCTGGGATTCCTCCATTGTTATGTGCCGCGCCGGTGATGAGGTGAGGTTAGCTTCCTCCCGCACACTTTGGGGTATTATCATAAATACAGCACATTAACACTTGTTCCTCACTTGTCAGGATATAAATTAAGTCTGCAGGTGTCCCACCGAGGTTTACCCCTGGTACTAATTAAGGCGCGATAATTAGGTTTGTTAAATTCAGTCTTTCAGCCCCTGCTCTTCCCTTTGGAATACAACAATCACAGATTGCAGACGAGACAAGGGCTCACGCGATAAGGCCTGGTGTACTGGTACAGACTAAAAAGTCAGGTTGATAGTCGTCACCCCGTACGTATGGGAACATACAGTAGGAATACAATTATGATTTCCCATATGACAAAAGTCATTCATCTGCCTGGAGTACTGGCATGCTTTGTGAGAAGAGGGTGATACATATTTGATGTCTGTTTGCCCTTTATCTTAGGCAGAGAACTCTGAACAGGCCCGTCCTCACCATTGTTGGTATTCTGCTTTGTCCTTGACTGCACAAGCTTCCTCATGTCTTTCTCTCTCTGTTTCTCAACTTCCTTTGAGTGAAGCGCAAATGAATCCAAATAAATTGTGGTTGGTTTGTGGATTTTTTTAATTATTTTATGTTTCACACAATACATTCTTTAAGGTCTGATTTTATTTTAATTATTCTCTTGTGTGTTAAGGTATTCTTTAAAAGCAGATTTGCCATATGGATAATGAGGGCAATAGGTCACTAGCTGTACAATGCGGGTGACACAGTTTTCGTAACCACGTCATTGCCATTCTTTCTTGGTAATTTAATAAGCTAAATGTGCCTTTTTTCCAAGTGGGGCACTTTGATGTGGTATGTTTTCACATGTAAAAGTTGCTGTGTGCATTTCCGGAAATTAGCAAGAGCCAAAAAGAAAATAAGACAGGCCATGCTCATGCCTCAACACACATTCACTTTCAATGGCTTTCTATGAAGACACTGATTGTGCCAAGGTCTTTAACCCTTTAGCAGTTACAGTTTTGGGCTGTGGGTATGTAGATGATATCTATTAATAACACTGGTCATATAGTAATTATACATTATTTTACATTACATTACTCTGGACAGATGCTTCTATCAAAAGCAATTTACAACAGAATGCACAAATCAAGCTTCAGTTAAAGGAGAACTTCGGTGTAAAATGAAAATTGGCATGTTAAAACATCATACTGAGTTGGTATGTGTACTGAGGAGCAAAATTGATTTAGCCTGTTGCATTCAGAGTTTAACTATTTTTTATCGTTTGTCCCAGAAGGCTAACAATGGAAGTGGTAGGTGCCCTTAGACGAAGCATGACGACTACGCTATTTTTAAACCATTTAAACAGCTTGAAGAAACTCCACACTCCATCGGTAGTACAACAAAGGCTCTGCCATTCAAAACAAGGGACTGAGAACTTTGTAAATGTAAACGTTTATTTAAAAAACTGTTCTTACATGCAGTAGTTTGCAGTTGTTTCTCGTCGCCGCCATGATGAAAGTCCAAACAAGTCGATTGTACTACCTCTCCTCCTATTCTTCCTGCTGGTTCGTGTTCGTCAATCGACTTGTGCGGACTTTCATCATGGCGGCGACAAGAAACTACAGCAAGGTACTGCCTGTCAAAAC
Organism: Coilia nasus; assembly: GCA_027475355.1. NCBI lineage: Eukaryota > Metazoa > Chordata > Actinopteri > Clupeiformes > Engraulidae > Coilia > Coilia nasus. The sequence continues at coordinate 28,180,337 of CM050207.1, forward strand.
TGTTTTATTAATAAATGTTGTGTACACTTACAAAGTTCTCAGTTTTTAATGTCAAGCCCTTTGTTGTACTACCGATGGAGTGTGGAGTTTGTTCGAGCTGTTTTAATGGTTTAAAAATAGCGTTGTCACCATGCTTCGTCTAAGAGCATCTACCACTTCCATTGTTAGCCTTCTTGGACAAACGATAGAAAATAATTAAACTCTGAATGCAACAGGCTAAATCAATTTTGCTCCTCAGTACACATACCAACTCTGTATGATGTTTTAACATGCCAATTTTTATTTTACACCGAAGTTCTCCTTTAACACAAATCAAGCTACAATTGATAATTACATTACAGCAATGATCAAAGTAAATTGATCTCATTGTTTTTGTTTGTTTTCTGGTTTTGTGCTTTTTAGTTGATGATATCATATACTTTAGCGCCAGGCCTCATGACACTAGGTGTAGGCCCATGTGGCCGATGTGTAATGAAAGGTTAGTTTCCATAAGTGGGCTTGTCCCCTTGTGCTGGAACATACTGATTTGGGGTGGGCTGAAAGCACTTTTTGTTAAGTATCAAACTAAAAAATGATTTATTCATTTATTTATTTACATATGTACTTATTCATTTATTCACTCACTCACTCACTCACTCAGTCATTTATTTATTTGCTTCACCTTAGATCAGAGAATGTTGCGATTCAAAAATCTAGCATGTCATTAACCAATATCTTTTACTGTAATTAATCAAATGAAACCAAATCTTATGAAATCATATGTATGGAGTTGTTGCAACTGATGACTAAAAAAATGTGTACTAATAAAATACAATACGCAAGTACACTATTAGGCACTAATACAGCACTCTTTATTCATGGGATAACTCAACTAATTGCTCAACTTTTTAGATCAACTAATATTCATGGCAAACAAAATCTACGACTATATATATATATATATAAAGTATACACTTTGAAAAACTTAGTCGCATACATACACGTGGACATACACACAACTTTTACAAAATATCCATGGCAGTACAACAACCAGAAAAAATCTATATCTCAAGAATGGGGTTAGGTACATTTTTCAAATTTGATATGTTTATACCTAGGTGTATTCTTTGCGTGAAAACCAAATTTCAGTATGTGTCATCTACAGGGGTCACTGTGACCTACATATTCCAGGAACTGCTAGAACATACAAAGGCCTTTTTGGTGCATTATGTTCCCATGATCAGTCAAGGTGTCGTGCTTTTTCTTGGAACTGAAAACATCATCATCTTCACTGAATTCTTGCTCACTCTCCCACTTCCTGCAACAGTCATGTTGCGCATCACTACACGGTACGTCTAAGTCATCATTGTGTTACACATCACTGATTTCAGTTCTGACAAAAAAGGTTATTGCGTCTTTCCAGCTTTCACATTCACTCTTCTCCTTATCACCACTAGTGCCTGTGTTCTTGTAGTGTGTGTTGTAAGTTAGTGTTGTTGAGGTGGGGAGTGGGGACCCAATGGGGGTTACTGGAACAGAAGGATTGGCGCTTGCTCCTGAATCACGGCCGAAGCAGCTGGATGATGTCAGTTCCCAGAGCAGGAGGGATCTGGCAGTGCTTGGACCACTTCCCGAGCTGCACCCAAAACATTCATTAATGTCACACACACACAGTGAAAGCCGAGCATGACTTCCTCCAAGTTTCTTGGTGTCCTCATAGTACAGTGGCCCAGTAGCCTGGGCCAGGGATCACAGCCATGCTTAAGGGGAACAAAGGACAACCGTCACAAATACCCAATAGTTTTGACAAATAGCAAAATGTGTCAAAAGCATAGCTAAGAAATTGGGTTGATTAATGCCAATTTCTGTTTAAAATGTTCACGGTATTACCCCTACAATCTTTGTCACAAACAGTGCAGTGCAGTACAGTATGAGATTTCGAAAATATAAAAAAGTAGAACACTTTTTTCCTGTCTCCATGCAACAGTGCCTGTATGTGCACATGGTTTTGTGCATGCAACCGTGCCTGTATGTGTATGTGTGCGAGTGTGTGTGTGTGTGTACCTGCGTCTGTCTGTGTGCACATGGTTTTGTTTGTGTGTGTGTGTATGCGTATGTGTTTGTGTGTGCAGGGAGAGCGGCAGCTTTCTCCGTGATGATGACATGTGGGCACAGATGCCACAGCGCGACACCTCGCGCCGCTCGGCGGAGGCAGCAGATGTGCCGAGAGAGGCCGCTTCTCCACTTTCACAACATACACACTCCGCCTCTGATGTAACACGGGCACGCCGGAGTTTGTTTACAGCCGTTATGCCTGTCAGTCTCCCGCCACTGTTGCTCAGCAGTATTTCTCTTTATTGTCTGGATTGCCTAACGTCCACAACCCCCCCCCTGCTAGCACAGCCATTCATTTTTAGATGATATTTTATGGGGCATCGCATTTGACTAAAAGTACTCAGTTAAAGCGTGGACGTGAACCAAACAATACACGATTACAGGGTGTTGTCATTTTATTTTGTACGGATAGACTTTTCTTCCCTTTTCTTAACTTGACTTTTCGTTGTTATCACCAGACAGTTTCACAGTCTAGTTCACAAGTCTCACAGAAATGGAGAAGCTGTGGCTGTAACCCCCCACCTCCCCGCCACACACAGACACACGCACACACACACTCACTCACTTACACACACACACACACAGACACACACATACATACTCATGCACATAAACACTTTCTCTCTCTCTCACACACACACACACAAATACACATACACACACCTCCTCTCAGAGGTCTCCTCTCTCTCTCTCTCTGTCTCTCTCTCTCACACACACACACACACACAGACACAGAAACACACACAGACACAAATACACATACACACACCTCCTCTCAGAGGTCTGTCGGTGAGGTTTTGGGTTATCGACCCAAGTCACAGACACTGGTGTCCAGAGGCGCATCCATTATGGATGACCCTTGACGGAAATTGACTGAAACTCAAGAAGCACAGACTAGACTAGTTTGTGTCACCGCTCTCATGACTAAAAGAACATGATTGTTTTAGTGCGCTCCTGGAGGAGCTGCATTCAAGAGCCAAGCACGCCCCCTCTATTGTTCTCCTGAAAGGTAAGGGAAGAATGGAAAAGACTGAAGAAAACTTGACCATGTAAAAGAAAGTGAATGTGTGTGTGTGTGTGTGTGTGTTTATGCAGGTGTGTATCTGTGTTTGTATGTGTATGTATGTATGTATGTATGCAGGTGTGTGTGTGTTGTGTGTGCGACTGTATTATGAGATGAGAGAGCAGAAGGCATTGTTGCCACTAATTACCCTCTCACTGCTCGCACTATCAGTGTGTGTGCAGGGGCTGTGGCGGGTTCCTGGCTTTCTCCTCTCCAGCCGACGATAACCTGTCCTGACCCAACGATAAGCCCAAGGTCTGGCGGAGGCCAGTGAGCCAGTCTGCCCCCCCAAGACGTGGGCCTGGTTGGGGGGGTTGGAGGGGTTGTGGGGGGGGGGGGGGTACAAGCATCCTGCGGTCTGGGCTTCAGGAGGGAAGTTGCAAGTGAACAAACAAAGGGGCCTGCAGCCAGGAAGCGTTAATCACTGCCACCTCCATTAGAGTAATTAGGCCTGATGGGCATATGCCTGTGTGTGTGTGCGTGTGCGTGCATGTGCGTGTGCGTGTGTGTGTGTGTGCGTGTATGTTTCTTTATTTTAAGTTGTTAGGCTTATAACACTATACCTTTTGTTGTTTCATTTGTGCAATTCAGTTGTTCTTTCCTTTGGTGTACCACTGAAAGTATTTTTGGTCAGACAAAACACTCACGCAAACTGTCATATGAGAAAAGAAAAAAAAAATTCCACTAAACCAGAAGCCTCCTTCATCAGTTATGGCTCTACAGTACCTACTCTATAGAATAACACTGCTGAGGGAACGTCCCTTTTGTCGAGCAATGCTGTGCAGGCTGCCTCAAGTGTCATCATCACATTATGACAACAATATACCTTTGTATGCTGCCTTGAGATCTATCTTTGACACACTTCGATGGTTATTTTTTAAATAAAATATACCCACAGTGCTTTGCTGCACCCTGTACCCACTACAAACAAGGGAGTACTCCATGAACAAACTCGGCTTTATGGATCTCGTTGCTCTTTACAATGCACTTCAAAATTAATCACCCAGGGGTCCCGTACAAAGCCCACTTCGCATCTGCTGAATTACTTGACACTATCCGGAGATGGAGGAACAAGAGAGCTTCGGGGACAACCAAACCAACTGCGTCTCTGTGCAGGATGGTTGATCACAGCACTGCGAATTTGTATGCCGTGTTATTTACTCGGTATTGTGGCGTGTTTTATTCTTTGTCTTCCATTCTGGAGGTTAAATGAGCCCGTTGTCATAAATGTCTAAATTGGTAGTTTCTGAAAACTTATGAGCTTTTCTTAGGAGCTATTTGCAAATGCTTTGTGTTCTTGGAGCTACCAAGCCCTATCCCCCCCCCCCCACACACATACACACACATGCACACACACACACCATCTCCACCCCCTCCCTGTGTAATTTTTCCAGCAGCTCCCTGCTTTTTTAGGGGCCCCGCGGGGGCCGTTTAACGGGTACTTGGGGTTCGGCTCGGGTCTTCTTTTTTATCTTTTAAATATTTTCCCTCCTGCCCTCTGTCATTTGCAGTGGCTGATTTACGCTGCGCGCGTTTGTGAGGAGGGGATGCAGACATTTCAGAGGAAGCCATAAAGCGCAGAGGGAGGAAAAACAAAAGCTGGAGGAGCATGTAGATAGAGACAGAGCCAGCCCTGAGCCGTGCACTGCCGGGATGGTGCCGGTGGGGGTGGAGCTGGGGATGCGGATGGAGATGGTGGTGGTGGTAGTGGTAGTGGTAGTGGTGGAGGATGTGACCATTATTCGCAAACAGGCGTGCTGCCTTGCGTGGAATGCCTCGACTGCCGCCACACGCCACCTGCACCTCCCGTCTTCCTCCGGTCGCCTTTGCCTCCCGAGCTGTCCCCTCCGAGCTCCTTGAGGGACATCCCCCCATCGCTGCTACTGCGACTCACTAATTGGAGTCAGGATGCAAACGCCACAACAGCTCCACGCACAACAACAACAACAACAGCATACATGCTCACACATGGGACCCAACATGGGGGAGGTGGGGACAGACATGGCTTTATGCTTTTTATACTGCGCTGTTATACGTTTCTTCAGTATGTACTGTACATACCTACTCATACATACCATACCTCCTTTGCTCACTCTCACAGACACACAGAAGATGTCTGACACATATAAAGTGCTTTTTCTTAATACCTTATGAATCGTCACAACAGCGGATATGGATGGTGAATCTTCTGCACGTGATTGCTGTCTAGGGGTTTAGTAGTGTGCAAACACAGAACACACAAATAGATACAGCACATAAGTGTGTTCTTCAGATAGACTTACACTAATAACATGGACTATCAAAATTCACCTGCTCTGGAGGTTGTGGCCATCTTAACACTGTGAAGCTGTGTAAAATCCATACCCCTACATGTAAGCAGCGTGGTGAACCTGACCAGGAAATCAGCCGAACAGCACAGAGTGCCTAACATGCTCCTTGGTCACCTGAGCCAAACCCTTCATTACCGACCCCCAGCAGACCAGCAGTCCTGTCTGCCTACCTTGAAGATGCACTAAAGAAATGGGACGGAAATGGGAGGTCCCATCAGATAAGACTCTTATCGTAATGAAGGCCCAGGCCGGTGCTCCACGATGTCCAATAAACCAATTACACCGCTGGCCAAACTCCGGCAGGAAAAAAAAAAAGCTGCCGCACACCCCAAGGCTATTTAAACGGCGTTTGATGTTACTTTCCAAGCCAAGCTGAGCTGTCTTAATTGTTTTGTGTCTCTCCCCACACCACCCTCCACCCCGACACACTCCCCCTGAATTATTCTTTGGTTCTTCCCACAGATAAGTGGCTGTGCTGGATTAGAGGGCGCTGCTACAAGGCAATGCTGTGTGGCAGTAGGGGCTGATTTGTCTCTTACCTTACCTGTGCTCACCAGGGTTAATGAAGAGGGAAGAGGGCTTGGGCTCCAGCCATAGAGACAGAGAGAGAGAGAGACGGAGAGAAAGAGAATGAGAATGAGAAAGCACTTGGGGCTGACTGTATCTGTAAGGGACATCTTCCAGCACCTTAGGAGCATGGACACACACAATTCTCATATAATTTTCACAGCTTTGTGGCTATGCTCTGGAACAATTAAAATTTCTGTCTCTCGGTTTCAATTAGCAACCCCTTTATGTGTAAACCCATTGAACTCTAATGGCCCAATAAAGGGGAAGAAGAATGATAATTATATCAGCAGGGGTTGTTGCAGTCTACTTTACACTATTCAGCTTTAAATACTGGGCACAATTCCGGGTACGGTAAGAATGAATCGGATGCCAAAATGATCTATCACAACTTCACATTTTGTGTCTGTGTAGGAATTATAATGAATAGGGTACCAAAGTGATCAATCACAACTTAATGCTTTTTTTCTTTCTTTTTTGTGTATGTAGGGGTCATACTGAATCGGATACCAAAATGATCTATCACAAGTTCACGGTATTTTTTTTCCGTAGGAAGTGTACCCTATAGTACATGTTGCATAAAATAGGCCATCTGACCAGTTCTGATTTACAGACGGCACCTATTAACTGAACTAGCTTATGGTGTACTCCAGCTGTGTCACTCAACCAGCACAAATGGTTTATCTCCTCCCTGACAAAGACAATAATCAAATAATAATATACCTTAAGTACAATGTGGAATACCTAGGTAACACTTTATATTATTTTCACCTTTTTAGTGTAACTATGTATAATAACATGTAATATTATGTACTTGCTGTAAATACACTAACCCTACGGTACCATGTAAGTGTGTAGTGTTACATATTGTTACACTTTCTTACACTGTGCATAATTAATGTAACAGAAACAGCAAAATAAAGTGTAGTTGAATGCCTATTTGCAAGTTACATAGTGTATAGTACTTAATAGACAACAACATATGCATGTGGCCAAACTTACACAGTTTTTACTGTTACCAATCATAGCAACCAGCTACAGTGTACACGGGCGGTTGCATTAAAAAGCTGTTTAAAACTGATGTGGCAAAAATGAAGTTGCACAGGTGTGATTTTGTGCAATCGTCATCATTTGTGAACACTCCTCAAATAAACTTAGAGTAATTTATGTCACATTAGATATGAGAGGTCTGTCAGAGTCTGAAGACTATGCAAATAAATCACTGATTCAATATCAAACAAAAGCTTATCCAACTACTGTCGACAGTTTCTCTTAACACAGTGTTTGTGGGTAACATCAAATCTGAAGCCAGTCCATATTTGTTGACATATTAGAGCAACCATTGTCAGCAGTCTGGGCTGAGAACCTCACCTGTCACCAAGAACAGAATGAGAATTCCATGGTTCTGTCAGAATGCCAAGGCAAACGCCAACTGCAGTGCCATTAACACACACCAGATAGGCACAGCAAGCCCTCTTTTACTGTGAGCCACCTAGAGACAACTTCAAGGTTGTCTAAATTTAAGCAGGTGATAACAGGTTAATGTGGGATAAACAAATAACAAACAACAAACAGCTACCCAGTGAGTTGAAGGGCCCTAACCTCAACACTTGGCCACCCAAAGAGAAGAGTGTGTGTCTGTGGGTGCATGCGTGCATGTGTGTTTTTTACCCCTGGTGTAAAGCTGTGAAGGTGAAACTTTAGTTAGTATGTTTGCTATGGTGTCCTCTTTGTTTACAGACCCCCCCATCTCTCTCTCTCTCTCTCTCTCTCGCTCTCTCTCTCTCTTTCGCCTATATTTCTAAATATCCAACATGCTTGAATAGAAACACACATGCACTCCATGCTGTAAAGTGAGGCATAACCACAGCTATTGGAAATCGTCATTTATATTGCTTAGATGTATTTATCGATCATATCACTTTCTATGTGCTTGTTGATAACAGAAAAAATGAATATCCAATTGAATCATTTATTGTGTAGAAAGTCTGTGTTAAGCATTCTGTTTACATATGTATAGAACATTTGCCTAGAGACCCAATGGACTCCAAAGAACACATTATCAGCAATGACATAGAGCCCGATGTGCAGCGCTTTGAATAGGCTCTCCCCAAACAAAAGCCAAACCATTATTTGTTGCATAAAGATTCACAGAGGGATGGCTTTTATTTAGGGAAACATACATTTTTTATTGTTATCATCATTATTGCCATTGTTTGCCTGGATTTTCAATTTCCTGGTGAGTTGTTTGGTGGCTTTGCTGGCCTCCTAAGGGAAAAGAGCGAGGGAGTGAGAAAGCGAGAGGCGGCGGGAAAGAGCGCGGCTAAGTAAATAAAGTCCGCCCGCAGCCGAGAGGCCCAGGTGATTTATATGCGAGGGTCTGAGGGAAGTCTGATGCTTCTGGAGATAGAGATGAGGGGTCAGGTGTGGTGTAGGGTCACAGACCATCCACAGTGCCGCCATTATGGAAATGGAGCTGTTTCCACTGAGAAGAGGAGGAAGGGCTGGAAAAATAGCACACAGCAAGGGGAAGAATTGTGTTTTATAACAAGATAAAGTGACAGGGAGAGAATTACATCAAATTCCGTCTCAGTCTTGTAACTTGGCAGGATCTGAGGTGGGCCATTTTCGTTTAAAGACAAATCACGCTTTTAGAGAATTTTAAGTTGTTAATAAAGTAATCCACAGGTTATCTTTCCGAAGGTGAAAAAAATCTAACCTTGTAATTATTTAAATGTCTGCCATTATAAAATGTAGAATGAAAAACAGTCAGGCTACTAAACTGGCCATGGGAAAATGATGTCAAATATTGTAAGAAGATGTGAATATTTAATAAATGGTTAATGATTACTGAGCTTCACAGACACCCTTAATGAACAGATGAATTTCTGATCGCATGTGATGTCAATATGAGCCCTCTAAAATTGTGAATGGTTGTTCAAAGTCTGTGATTTAAGAGTTGAAGTGTGTCATAAGAACCTTTAAAGCACAGAATAAACCTAGGTAGTAAGACTACCTAGCATCATAGGGTAGGGTAGCTAAGTTAGCTAAGAGATGAGCTAATTGCTATTGTCAGCAAAGTTAGCATTGTCCCTCCTATTTTCCATGTACATAATCATATGAGACAGGGTATCTTTTGGCATTCACCATACAGTATAAAACATAAAGGACAAAGATTAGCTGGGACGCACAAGGGCCTCAATAATTCCCTAGTACCAGTACAACCTAGCACTACACTTCACAACAAATCATCATCGAAAGATAATTGAAGTTGAAGGTTTGTCTGATTAAATCTAAACACAACACATAAATTCACTCATCATCCAGATGGAAATTCACACCTATCACAACATGCAGCTCTGTATGCTACTGTACATAGACCTCTCCTGAGAGATTACCTGTTCCTTGCCTCAACAAGTCCCACGAGCAGCGGTCTCTGAAATATCACCAAGAATGTGACAGTAGGGTTACATATCCCCTGATAAACACAGCAGCACAAAGGACCCACCAAGCTGGAGCAGTAGCAGAGAGTCCCCCTAGGACCCCTGGGCTGTCATGACAAAGCCACCATCCTATTGGCCAACAACACAACACAGGCGACTCCCAGCCTGCTGGGGCCGTACTTTCTGCAGTGATTCGCTATTGTACCCCAGGACGAAAGCCCGCCCTGTCGATCGGCGAGTATTTGTTTGATAGAATGTTGCAAAGACTCAGGTTGGGTCACAAGAGCAATGTAGGCCTATAAACCCGTCTGTCCGCAGCAACAGTGTGTAGGACCTTCAGGTGGTTGTATCCATGCCGTGGCCCTGTTGGCTGGTGAACAAGATGCAGAAGGGCCCTTGGCTGCCAGTTCGAGGTGAGGTGGATTGGCAGGAATGATGGATAGGAGGCCCCTCTGGTTGGTTAAACTATATGGACAACTGTCTGCTCTTTACAAACGATTCATCAATCCCTTTCCAGCTGGCAGGACAGGATATGCTGAGGAAGATCCCTGAGATTGTTCTGCCCTATAAAGTCAAAAAGCAGTAACTACACATTTTGTCACTGAGTTTAGACTGTAAATGGATTTTTTAACACATCTTTTGTCTTGTGACTAAAAACCTGGCTTCTAACTGTAAAGAACATAAGTACATAAAAGCATCACCACTATTACACCGATATCATGTTGGACTGGGCAGTATGGCAACTCTGAGGGCATTTTTCTCAGTTTCAATGTTCGCATAGGTATATATGGCAGTTTGCCTTTGTAGGGCAGTGTTGTGGCAGTGCTGCAGCCCCAATGGTTAGTGACCTGTAGACCCGATACAGAGATCCCTGGGCTGGTGATCAGTGTGGGTAGCAGTCCCCAGATATGGTCAGAATGAATCGTAGCTGCCTCTTTGAGGAGCATGACCAGTTTCAACATACTGTGATGTCACCCACCACCATCATTTTTCAGTCCCTGTTGGTGATGGATGGTGGTTGCAAATGTTGAGGAAAAAAAATCTTAGGCAGTCATTTCTTCCCAAGTCAATAACATTTTCTTCCTTGCTGACTAGATATTAAACCACTGCTGTCATTCAATAGTCCTATAGCAGACAGACATGTTAAAACAAGTTAATGCAGTTAGTATAAGATTTTCCACAGTGTGGGAAATGAACTTATTTGATATTCTAAACTCAGACATTCAGAACAACAAACAGTACACTAACTTTCCCCCAAACAAAAAGCATGAATTTAACTGATCAATCAGCCATAGGGAGCAGAATTAACTGTGTCTTAACATCAGACAAGATATGTCATATGTATTCTGTTCTACCAGCATTTTGTGGTTCCTTGAAGGGTGATCATATTCAGTTCTTTCTTTGGCCGCACTAGGAAGATATACACACAGCACACATACACATGGTAAGTATATAGTATACATTATAAAAGTATATAAAATCTACTCTAGGTAATATACACAATTATACTCGTAATATACTGGCACCTATTAATATGCTTGCAATAGACAGAAATTAGCTTCTACTTCATGTTCATTAATTTTGCGTGAGGGACCAGTGAACCATCATTCCAACACTATGTGGTTCTCATATCATGGTGTAACCACCCAAAACATGTAAAACATCATTGTTACAGTACATCACCAACCATATCTCTAAAAGACATGAGGTTAGCATGTGAGCATGCCTTTTATAACAGCCAGCTATTGTATTGGTCAGTGTTTGCAAGGGTCATGCACACGTTTTACAGTAATATGATCGCTAGCTTTCATCTAAAACACATTGATGCTGCTCTGATGGCCAAGATGTGTGTGGCAGTTGTTTAGTTCATGTGAGTGAATAGCGTGTGTGCTATGGAAATCTGTGTTGTGCCTGTTGTGGGGCACACACTCTCCTCCAGTAGGCACATCTTTAATTGGGTTGCACAGACGGCCCTATACATCACTGCATTCTTTATAGTGTCTCTCTACAAGTCAGTCCCATGTCACTCCCTGCTTTGTTTTTATAAGTGAGAGCCCATTAAGGACAGCGCTCCATAAAAAGCTTGTTAAAATAGAGGGACATGAAGAGGTGGCTTTAAACAACAAAAGGACCTCCTCCTCCTCCTCCTGCTGCTGTTGCTGTTGCTCCTGTGCCTCTCCCCCTTGCTTGTGATCATGCTGTGTGCTGGGATGGGATTTGAGAGGGAGGGAGGGAGGGAGGGAAAGAGAGAGGGAGAAAGGGATTGAGGGAAAGAGAGAGAAAGAGAGAGAGAGAGAGAGAGAAAGGGTTTTATACACTGTCAAAGCACAGCTGTCCTTTTCTCTGGGGTTTTCGCATCTGTCGAGATTGTTAATGACAACAAAATTCATGTGGTCTTAACCCCCCACCCCTCCTCCAGCCCACCCTCACCATCCTTCCCTGCATGCACATCCACACACATATAGACACCTCCCAGTAGACACAAACACACACATACATTCACATGCATGCACACACACACACACACACACACACACACACACACACACATACACACACATGTACACACACATGCACACACACACACACACACACATACACACGCATGTACACACACACACACACACTTCTCTCCCAGTGTCTTTCTCTTGGTGGAGCCCCCCTCCCCTTCCCACCTCCATGCCTCCCCCGCCTCTTCTGCACACATCTGGAGTGGAGGCTCAGTAGTGTGGTCGGGTCCCCATCTGTGAGGGAGCCAAGCCCAGCAAACACCCCCACCACTGGGAGACAGGAAGGGGTTGGGTGGGGTGTGGTGGTGGTGGTGGTGGCGAGAGAGCCCCTGGTTCTGCGGCAAGGATGGCAGAGACTAGAGACCAAATTAACACACTTTCTCACTGAGGGGTTGTCACGAAACATCTGCAAGGGCATAGATGACAGGGTCACCAAGTGTTCAGATGTGTGTGTGTGTGTGTGTGTGTGTGTGTGTGTGTGTGTGTGTGTGTGTGTGTGTGTGTGTGTGTGTGTGTGTGTGTGTGTGTGTGCTCACAGACTGAGCTGTACTGTAGGTTTCCCTGTGATGAGACATTTTGTGTGTGCGTACACCTTGCACACATATTCATGTATGTGTGTATGTTTGTGTGTGTTTACAGGACAGTGTTGATGGGGGTTTTATTGGACTGTATGCTCCTGCCTGCATGGGACACAAATAACAGATGTGAACACACTTTAACATGATCCGTGCCAAGCATGGTATGTTTAATTACTGTAGACCAGGTTATACACTTTAATCATTACAGTTTCAAAAATGATATCTTGATCAAGCACCTCTAAAGACTGTATATAACACAGCATGATATAATTCACCCACTACACCAGAGCTATAGTTTATACCTCATTATCACTTATTCCTTGAGCAATAGCTGAACTATAATAACAAACTATGATTGGTGCAGGAAAAAATTCCATTGTAACCAGAAATGGCTCCTGTTGCTGGTTTTGCACATGCTAAAGGTTTTCACACATGTTTAAAGTCGTTAATTATGGCCTCAGTCTCGCAGCCTGTGTGAAGTGTGGGCAAATGCGATGCGTTGTGTTTACACTTTTCCTCACAGTTGCTGGGAGAAAACCTGGCCTTGCAGGCCGCCAGTTGTGAGTCTGGTTTTTCGAACTGACGAGTTGGTGGTTTGGGTGGAAGTGAATTGTGCTCCAACCTGAGATTAAAAACACGTGTCCTCCATCTGCAACCACTTTCGAGGTCGAAGGGTTTACCATGGCGACAGCTTGGCACGTGGCAAAAACATAAAACAATAAGTGGGGAAAAAAAATAGGAAAACTCACCATGAATTCACAAGGGGGAGCTTACTGTGTAAGTTCTTAAGTGCAATCATAATAGCTCAAGTGAAATTGAATACTTTTGATCGAAGGGGAGTCAGAAAGGTTTTCTTTGATTTACTTGGAAAGAAAATGATGTGAATAATAATAATAATAATAATAATAATAATAATAATAATAATAATAATAATAATAATGATAACCATGTTTTTAGTAGTAGTAGTAGTGTTGTTAATATTTAATGGTACTACTTACTTTAAAAAAGAAAAAGAATACACTTGTTCATTTTTTTCACAGCATTCTTCTTTAGTGCCGATATGACCAACTTTTCTCTTAACCAAGTTTAGGCTTTATATTAAGAGAACTAGCCTAATGCTAATACTATTACTAATCTACCTTTTGCTTTTCTCAGTTGGTCTCTCTCTCTTTTTACATCTTCATATTCCTCTCTCTCTTTTTCCTCTATCCCTCTTTCTCTTCCTCATAGTGTTCCTCCTGTACTGTACCTCCCCGCACCCGCAGCCTCCCCCTCACCCATTCTCCCTCCAGCCCCCTTCGCCTCCTCTCCCTCCCCTCCTCTCTCTTGGACATGACAGCACAGGGGGATAAGGGGAGAGTAATTATGGTTCAGCGGGGCTGCCAGGTGTGATAAATGACTAATAAGGATAGAGGAGCCCCGAGTCCTCAAAGGAGGACTATTAGAGTCTTATCAGCAGCAGGCCGCGGCTCCTGCTGCCCGGCCCCGCCGCACAAGCCCCCTTGTAGCGCTCGCCGCTCAGCCCCCCTCAGCCTCACCCAGCCTCATCCCCTAGCCCACCCGCCCAACCCTCAACCCCCCTCAGCACGTCCACCCAGCCTCATCCCCCAACCCTCAACCCCCCTCGGCCCATCCACCCAGCCTCAGCCCACCCCCCAAACCCTCAACCCCCCCAGCGCCAAGCGTAAGCCCCCTCACTGAAGCCCACCTCAGAGAGGAGCCCCCCCTTTAACCCTTTACCTGCAGGGGGCCACCATGTCCCTGCACAGTCTCGCACGTGCCACTGTCAGACACGCCTGCGCACACAGAGCATATAGACATAGAGCTAGCTTTGTTAGTTTTACTTTGTCACAAAGAGGCCTACTATTTAGTGTTTTTTTAAGTGGTGTTGTGGATGAAATGGATCTTTGTTTGTAATGGCAGATAACCCATTTAGACAGGGTTCGTCTTGGCAAGACTGCACTGCAGATTAATTGCTGCAGGCGTGTGCTGAGTGTCTGGGTGTCTCAGGAGTGTGTGGGTAGTGTGTTGTTGGTAAGCGTGGCCAGCCATATATGGGTCAGGAGTACAGGAAGCCACACAGGTATTCCCGTTATATTTTTTTGTTGAGAGATGACAACACTTATGAGCTAACACAGCGGAGACAGATTGGTGATGAAAACCAGGTTACGAGTTTAGACATTTATGACACAGACAAGGGGGAAAATATGGGACTTTTATCGCCAATGCCCAGAACTGGGTGCGTAAGACGTGGGCGTGGTATTGGGAGCAAAAGAGTTGCACAAGAGTATGTCAAAGACAGAGAGAGACAGAAAGAGGGAGAGGGAGAAAGAGCGCAAAAGAGAGAACGAGTAGGTGGAGAACAGAGTTGGTGTGCAAAGGGGGAGGGAAAAGTCAAAAGGATATGGAGAGTTCTGGGAGAGGATCCAGAGAGCTGCTTCGTAGGGATTTTCCAGAAGGACGATGAAGGTTTCTCCCCTCACCAACCCCCACCCACACACACATACACCCAGCCACCCTCCACCCCCCTTGTCCCCTGTGTCATGTCCTGTGTCTGCTGCTGCAGATTTCCCAAGGTGAGCCTGCGCACCACCTCTGCCCAAGAATGCCTTTGGCAAATGACCTTTCTCCTGGATCCTCCCTGACTGAGCGCTAAGCTAGTCCAAGTCAAACAGGCTTCCCCAGTCTCTGGCAGAGGCTTCTAGTGGCAGGGTATTGCTAAAATAACTATTGTGTCATTAATTAAATTCTTTGATGATGTTGGTTGTTTTATTGAATTCCTACAGATTTTGATTTTTGTTTCATTAGCTTCTTTTCTCAGGGTGAAAAGAAAAAAAATCCTCCTCTGGTAATTAAGCTCTAAAATTTCATCATCAGACCTCATAGCCAGCTGTATTCTACTCCCATGCTTGTAGGTAGGTGGCCTGGGCTGGCTCATCGCTTGTGGTCGCAGTGGCCTGTGTGGGTAGTTACTGTTTCCCCACGCACTGTTGAACTTAATTCTGACAGATAGCAAGACCTCCCTGTGAGGCGTAAGGATCTCCAGCGATGCATCACTAACATGTTTATTGGCCTCTTAAAATCTTATTTTCCCTGCAAATATATAAAGTGTAATGTGCGGAGCATGTGCCAGTGCTTTGAAAGTGACCTATATTTTCTCCAGCATGGTTATCATGCATCTCTGGCAATTACCAAGCAGACTAGCATCCATTTTCCCTCAGTTACGTAAATTAAATTAGAGATCTATTTATAACTGTTGGGAGTGTTGTGTCTTGTGGCCCTAAAAGAGATTTATAGAACTAGAGAGCACACAAGCCAACCCTCAGGGACCACTGTAAAATTCAGCAGATACTGTATCTGTCTTTGCAAAAGAAAGAAACATTTTCCTCCAAGGAAACAGCACAATAATGTATTCCTCACGTATTCCAAATATTGTCACGTAGCTTTACACTAAAAATGACACAGCCCATTGCTAACAAAGAGAGTCCCTACAGTACCATTATGGGTTCTTTTTGTCCAGTGTGTACTATTGTATTTCAAAAAGAAAAAGCTGTTTTTGCCTTTACTGATCACAACTGCCTTTCTAGTTTACAGACTGGGGACAAAGTTGTTAAAACAGAATGGCCCTAAGATACTTAGCACTGGGTTTGAATTATGTGTTTGTTTTTGGCCACAGTGATTGTATTAAGCAACGAAATAATGATTATTTATATTTCATATTAGTGTGTGTTATACCTCAGAAAGTTGCTGCAGAGGTTTTAAGGTCACTCATATTTGGAGCTCCTGCTAGGTATTACATACACGGAAAATATAAACAGATGTGTCTAACATTCAAAATATGAATTCATATTTTGATTTCAAACTGTACAAAATGCCCCGAAAGGATGTTAATGGTAAGTCACATGCAATTTTGGTTGGTAGCTTTCATTTGAACTGCTTGCGGATGGTTGGTACTGTGCATGGAGTTTAAACAACACTGGCATCTTACAGTACAGTCAGCTCTCTAATGCGGAGAGGGGAAATACAATGAATTTCTCGTTACAAGTAAGTGAATCTATAACCGAGAATTTTTTAGACAAGGCCCTTTCTCACAAACCCCAACCACAGAAAATGGCACGAAAGGATCCATTTTAACTGTGCACAATGCATATATTCACTCTTGGCATGGCGTGATATCATGTCTGGTTGAGGCGGGAGGACAGAGAGTATGTTATCAGATGGAAAATCATCTCAGCTCGAGCGACAAAATTGCAATGGGGTTTAAGAATGATAAAGACGCCTCATTTTGTGATTTGACTACTCATATGGCTCCTTTTTTGTAGCATAAATGCCACAGAAAATGAATTGGTCTATAAATATTTCTGCCATTTGTCCAATGGAAGGGAGTGGCATGGAAAATTCAGTGGCAAGACCAACGATAACAGCAATTTTCCAGTTATTGACATTCTTATGCATATTTTCATCTTTGACCGTATTTTCCTGTATTTTGCTCTCTCTTTCTCTCTCTCTCTCTCTCTCTCTCTCTCTCTCTCTCTCTCTCTCTCTCTCTCTCTTTAACCAATGATGGACAGGGTGAATAGGAATGAGGTCATTGCTTGTTAAGCTATCCAACATTCAGACATTGGATATACGATGATACGAGGTTAATACACAATACTTTACAATACATAGCTGTGCTATGATTCATTCAGTTAGCATGACTCCATCTTTTAATACACACCTGGGACGTTCAGCTAACACTAGTTCATCTGTTATTTTTAAAGGCTCATCTATAACCATTTCAGCAGCTTATATTGTGAGGTGTGGGACTGTAGTCTGCACATGCACCGCAATGTGTATATGTTAGGCTGACGGTGTGTGTGCGTGCGTGCGTGCGTGCGTGCGTGCGTGTGTGCGTGCGTGCGTGCGTGCATGTGTGTCTGTGTGTGCGTGTGCATCTGCATGCTGCTACACTTTACACAAGGTCAAAAGTTCGTACGCACTCACTAGGAAATCAAAAGTTTATATTTGTCTCCAAATTCCTCAACAGCCTACACAGTTAATGTTGGCAAACAGAGTAAATCTCTCACTCCAAGACCTCTATCCTCTATCAGCTTTTTTTTTTTTTTTTTTCAGAAAAATGGTTGTCCTCACAGTGAACCAGAGTGAACCTGCACAGGGCAGTTGTGCGTTTAACTGAGCTATCTGTTCCTGATCATTGGGGTTTTGATGATTTTATAGATCACTGACTGAGCACTCAACAACTGACTACTCATTCATCTAGGTAAACTGTAGTCAATCTGATTGAGCAGTCTTGACCAAAAGGGTGGAATAAAAAGTCTGGGGTCTTTCTCCTGACCTTGAGATAATGAAGCCAGTTGATCATAATGCTAGGTGGACCGCTCGGAGTCTCACCAGAGCAGAGTGAAATTAAAACACGGAGGAACAAAGAGCCATCATTTCCTTCTTTCTTCTCCACCCTCACAGTCGTGCATAGGGCACTTCCCCGCAGTCCAGCATATATTTTTAATGCCACGCGTAGAGTGGAACAGAATTGCCATCAGGAATGACAATAGGCTTGAAACTGGTGCGATGAAAAGAGCAGAATTTAGGGGCCAGGTGTCAAAGAAGACATGCAGGAGCATCGTAGCGCTGTGGTTGTCTGCACTGCAGGAGCTGAGTCGTATTTATATCAGCACAGGCCCGATATGCCCATACTGACGCACTCGCTGTGAGGGGTCTTGTCCTCCACTGGGTTGCTTCTCCTCCACCTCCCTTTTATCCCTATCTTCTTCTCTCTCTCTTTCTCTCCCTCTCTCTTCCCTCTCTCCCTTTCTCTCTGCCTCTCCCTCTATCTCTGTGTCTATCTGTCTCTCTCTCTCTTTCCGTTTCTCTGCATCTCTCTACCTATTTCTCTGTCTCTTTCTCTCTCCCTATCATCTTCCTCTCTCTTTCTCCCCCTATGTCTTTCTTTCTTGTTCTGCCTCTCTCTCGTTCTCCCTCTGTCTCTCTCCCTCTCTCTTTCCTTGCCTGAGCGAGTTCATTACCCCCCTGGGTGGACATCCCAAGCCTGACTGCGTCGGCCTTGTTCCTGTGACAAAATCATTTTCAGCTCCGCATCAAACCACTTGACAGCAATTTAACCCTTGGGCCAGTGCGTACAGGATCTGGCTGCTTGTTTGTGTGTGGAAGTGGATGGTTGTGGCTGTTGTTTTTTTTTTTCGTCTTCATCATGTTGATGTCTACTTTTTCCTCTCGTTGATTTACTTGCTATGGTTTGACGTGTCGATATCAAGAGCTTGGGGTTGGAAATCTTCAGAGTCTTTGTGACTGTGTGCTGTAGGATTGAATGAGTGGTGGAGGTCATGCAATTTACATGTTAAGTGCTCATCCTTTACACGTGGAGCTTAAAGAACGCTTACAACAGAGCTTTCATAGGGCGCGGAAAAAAAGACATCCGGCTTTCCACAAGGTTGTTCCACCCAGTGTGAACCTGAACAGAGGAGGGTTTTTAAAAGCAAGGGCTCCCTCTTAAACCCAGGGCTAATTCATAGTCATATTGATTACCCCGGGGAATTCGGTTTTATCTCCCCATTTCATTCCTGAAACATGCCTTGGACGTTTTAATGGCAGCGCTTTCATCGTCTGTCAGATATTCAAATGCGCTCGTCTGTGCCCAAGACTGACTGCAGTCACACTGCCATGCCCTTTTCCACTGCTACATGTCTGTCTTTAATGCGCCCAGATATGGATAGACTTGACCGACTCGCCCAGTAATTTCTTTTTTTTTTATAAATAAATTGACCTCCTGATTGTCATTTGCAGGGTCCATTTGAGGCAAAGAGCAATTCCAGGTAGTGTCACCGTGTGACCTGACAGTGGTAGTCACCCGGTGAGATATTGGACTCCTAATTTAGTCTGTACAGCAAAAATGTCAAGGCTGGGGCCTTGCATAGAAATGGTCATGAGTGTGTTTATCATGCTGTGACATTCAGCTAAATGGGTCATTATAGCAAATGCTGTAACGACACTGCAACCGCAAGACATTATCGGTTAAGTGAGACGAGTCTAGCTCTTCCAATGTAACAATGTGTGTGCACAATGGAGTGAGTGAGTGTGTGTGTATGTGCGCATGAGTGTGTGTTCTTGTGTGTGTCCATGCATATGTGTGTGCATGAGTGTGAGTGTGTGCATGAGAGTGTGTGTGTGTGAATGCATATGTCTAAAAAAGCAAGAGCGAATGTGTTTGTGTCTTGGTGACAAGTGAGCTCAGAGCGCGTTTTTCACAAACTCCCACTCTTTTTTCCACCCGCAGTGAGGCCCTCCCCGCGCTGCAGATGTCACACTGGTCCGAGAGCCACTCCTGCACGCCACTCTCACTCACTCGCTCGAGCGCCCACGCAGGCCGCTCCAACGACGACAACACCAGCAAACACACATACTCCTGTTTCAACACAGCCACACACTAAGGCAACAAACAACAGGGGTACGAACACTCACACACACACACACACACACACACTGGGCAATCTCTGGCCTCGTGCTCCGTACACACACTTAAGATAGTATGTGTGTGTGTGTTGTTTGGGACCGCCCTCCCCACCCCACCCCCTGACACACAAACACACACAGACACTAATATCGCCACTGCATATGGCCACCCACCTGTCCACTGGCAGTGTGTTTGCAGGTGAGCAGTTGTTTTTTGTAAGGTTCACTGGACAGGTGACACTCACTGCTGAGTGAGCCTGGCATACAGAGATGGAGAGACACAGGCTCCACCTAGTTAACCCAGCAGAACAGACTGTGGATACTAATGTGATGTACTGTAGGCATTGGGATGATGGGAGCGTACATTTATGTAAAGATTTTTAAATCTTTGGCCAAAATAACCATTATTGACAATTATTCCATCACAATATGCCAGGAGGTTAATAGCATTTGAAATTGAAAAGTATTTTAAGTGTCTCTTAAATGGCAAATGAAGGATATTTCAATTTTTACCATGGAAGAGTTCAATTAGCCCCATTTGGCTCTCACATATTAGCTATGTAATATCCTAAGCAATCCCATTTCATTTCTTTTTTTAACCCAAGTGGACAGATAGATGAATAAATAAGATTGGAGGCAAACCCCATTGAACCCCCAAGAATCCCCAGCCCTACTTAATGTATACGCCCAATTAGCCGAGGATGCAAATTCCAGCTAATTAGTTTTCTTAATCCTTTCATGGGTAGAGTGGCCGCACACTGCTGCTCTTTTTAAATGAATATTTAATCCTTTTCAGGGTACCTTTAATCTTTTCATATTAAAAGCTAAATAGTGAAATGTGAGCATTGATCGAATTACATGTGGATCACCCGTGGATGAAAAAAAAAATACTATGCATTAAGTTATCTATCTCTAGACCATATCGGCTGTGAGTGAGCCATCAAGAGTCTCTGCTTGTAATTGTAGGATTTTTCTTCTTCTTTATCGTTTCATCACCCATGTAATTAGGGATTTCCGTCCGTTTCTTTTGTTCCTAGTCGCAACCCGGAGTCTTTACGAAGATAATTTGTGCGGCTTAGATAGAGACGGTGCTTCAACTGGAAAGAACAAAGAAGGAAAATTATTTTTCAGTGGGTTTTAACACGAGGCTGGTAAAGATAGGCAGCTGGTACACTGGAAATTTCTCTCCACCGTCAAGTAGGAAGCAAGAGGTGTTAAACTTCTTCCTGTGTTCAAGTGCTCCTCGTGTGCCTAAGTCTTCAACATCATTTCAGCTACTTCTACACTAGAATTTCTCAGGCTAAGAGACAGATTTGTATAAAGATGCCAGAGTAACATCTCTAAATGCAGAACGGAAGTAGTAATAGTATTTTGCAATTGTTGAAGCTCATTTAAACACTTTCACAATTTCACACAATGCAATACAGTAGGAGAACTGTTATAACCATATTGATATGACTAGTTTTATGTAATCCACTTGTATGTAATTTGTAACATCTGAAAACATTGCATTCTAAGTCTTAAAGTAGATATTTTGCTATCAAACGTGTTTGTCTGGTAAGTAATGCGGCTAACAGAGGAACATTCTGTTTTTCCTTTTGGGTTTGACCTCTTGAAGATAGTCTGATAGTGGTTTCCGGTGATACATATCTGTAACTATGAATAACCTGCATATCCCCTCAACCCCAACAACAAAGTGCATCTTCTCTTGAAGTGGTAGCCGGGGTAACAAGTAAAGTGACAAATTGTAGATACACCAAATTGTAGCTACACAATCCTAATCAAAAATCAGAGGAGAGTAAAGTGCTGGAGGGCAAAACCATAGTGACAACCTTGTGAGCATGTCAGAAAAAAAGACAGCACGTAAATACAACTAGGCTACTTTGAGGTGGAGAGGGGCTGCACTAGTTATGTAAATGAAAGGTTTTGTTTCGGTTCTAAATATGCCTCTGCCCCGAATTCCTGGAACTTACCATTGCACAATGATTCATGTTTAAGGTGACAGTCAGAACAGCACATTCAGGCAGCTCTAGCAGTCATCGCCATCGTGGGAGTGTGTGTGTGTCTGTCTGAGGGAGAGAGAGCTGATGGCAGACGGCTATGGAAGTGTCTTTGCCTGTGTGACCTGAGAGGAGCTGTGAGTCATCATGGCTATAGTTTACTGCCATATGCAAAGCCATAGCTCATTAACCCCATTTGAAAGATGGAATGCAGGAAAGTTTTTGTTTTTTTACTTGTGAAGGAGCCCCCTAACTTCCTTAAATTAATGGATTTTAAGTGGGGGATGTTTTATAAATGCAAGCTTGTGTGTTGGGGGATTCGGCACACACACTCCCAATCAATAGAAATGCTGTTGCTTCAAGAGCTGGGGCGGGCGGCAAGCATTTTCCCATCATGCTCTCTGGCAGGTAACAGGTTAATCACGGGGGAGCGTGGGTACTGCCGGAGCCCACTTAAGCCCTTGAATTGCATGAGGTATAACCTATTAAGAACGCTGGGAGTCTTCAGAGGGGCGGAAATAGGGAGGGCAGGGAGGAAGGGGGTGGAGGGGTAGGTTGGTGGTGGTGCTGGTAGATCTTAAGAGCACTCGGCAGTATTAAAAAAACGTCGATAGCCTTAACGAGAGCCGTCAAACGCCCCGTACCAGCCTCTTCAAGCCTGTCAGAGGCACTGCTGCCTCTAAAGAGGAGTCTTGACTACCAGAGCTTTCTCTTCTCTCCACTGTTCCTATACCAGGCCCTTGGCAGCACGGCGCTTCCTCTGAGACACGTGCGGGAGCAGCTTTCCCAAGGCCAAACTGGGTTAAGCTCTCCCACAACTACTGTCAAGCTTTTGGGCACGAAACAGGTTCAGTGCTGCCGGTGCCATTTGAAGGGAGAGTAAGAGAGAAGGGGGGGGGGGGATTTCTTTCATCACAGAAAGGCTTAAACTTGGTCATTTAATCGTTGTGGCGTGATCTAACAAACCCCAAAACCATTTATATTTTCATCACAGCTCCAACACCCACTCTTTACCCCAACTCTACCCCCCCCCACTCACCCCTAAGCACCTCCACTTATTCTCTGGCCAGTGCAATTAAAATACTGGTAGGTGCTTGGCAAGGAAAATGGCCGACATCCTTCTCTGTGAAACCCTCACAGAGCTGCGTGCCAGTGACATTTAGACTTTATAGACAAACAATTCAACACTGTCAGTCCAAAGGCCCGCCGCTAGCCGAATTGGCAAATCTATAAACTCAACTCTCAAACTACCTCGCCTCCTCCTTCCTTCCTGTGTGTGTGTGTGTGTGTGAGCGTGTGTGTGTACGTGTGTGTGGGTGTGTCATGCATAGCCCCCACCACATGGGTGAAATATTGTTGACAGGCGCCATGCCGTTGGGTCTCTGGCAGACATATTTATCTGAGAGTCTGAGCAGAGCCACTGACAGGCCGACTGAGGAAGGTGGGGTAGGTGGGGGTACAAATCCCAGACAGGGCTCTGAGCCATCTAATTAGATTAATTGGGAAAGGATGGACAGGCTTTTAGAGGGCTGCTGTGGTCTTGTGGTGCTGTGGTGTGCGTACGTGTGTGTGTGCTTGTGTGTGTGTGTGGGTGTGTGTGTGTGTATGTGTGTTTGTTTGTGTATGTGTGTACAAAAGCAAACACATATGCAAAGGAGTACAAACAAACACCCACACATAGGCATTTCCGAATGCACACACTTTTCTAGTCAAGGAGATGTGTGTACACATACAGGCAAGCAGTTGCACAGTCAGGGGCGTCACTAGACCTATTACTGTACTGGGGCACAGAGAATTAATGCGAGCGCACAAGCAAAACATTTTTTAGCAGCTGTTTATCATAAAAAACATAAATATTGCTTCAAACTATACAATCATATCAGATTATGTTGATATGCTCATCAAACATCGTAGATGTAAGATAGCAATCTCCAGAAATGTGTGGGAGGTCAGTTACATGAATCAACAACAATAATAGGCATATGCCAGTTAGCTAAAAGACAGCAGCTAACGTCTCCAGTTGGCTACTTGAATTTACAGCCAGAACTAGCTTGCATGACAGCTGCCTCATACACTAAAGGTAAAAAGTTCTAACATTTAAATGGAAATGGCGACACAGAGGTGAAAACAAACAACAATGATGAGCAGTTTACCTGTGAGACAGGTGGAAAGAAATAGCGCTCAGACACAGTTGTTAGACCTTACGTCCCGAAGTTGTTTCTGAAGTGAGCACAGGACCCCAATCACAGCCAAAGTCGCGTGAATAAATTGCCATATTAATTAGCCATGTGCGCATTGTGTATGGAGTAAATAAAGTAGCAATAAGTTTGCATATTAAGTAGCTATGTGCGCATTCTGTAGATTATTCCATGTAGACCTAAAACTCTAAAGTGATTTTTTTTTACTGGTGAAATTTATACTGGGGCACTACAGACCAGTACTGGGGCACGTGCCCCAGTTTAATTATGTCTGGCGACGCCCCTGTGCACAGTTAGACCAAAAATCTTGAAGTATTGGTTAATTACAGAAATGCTAAATAAAAAAAAATCAATAAATTAAATTAAATACTTTTTAGGATGTAGCTATGCTCAAACAAATGCAAAAGCACACATACAAGTTTTTTTCTTCGCAAAGTGAACATAGTTATATGATAGAGAGAACAACAGACCATCACTTCATGCACCCACACGCCTGAAAGCACACTCATACACAGACTCAAGACTTAGTGCCACAGAAGGTTTACATCTTGCGATAATGTAGTGGTGCACATGGCCTTAGCGGCCGTAGTGAAGTCAGTGTGAATCAGAATGATCCCTGCTCCCTCCCAGACCGTGGCTGCACGCCTCCTCTGCGACCACCATTGCTCCTGTTTCTACCGCGTGCCTGAGCTCCCCATAGGTAAATGTTTGCCGAAGCTCTGGCGCTAACCCACAGCAGATGTGTGGGCGGCCCGCACTATCTCTCTCTCTCTCTCTCTCTCTCTCTCTCTTAGTCCTGTCAGCTCTGTCAGGAGAGAGAGACTAAACAGGTTCGCTGTGCCGTCTAAAGGTTAATGGAATTACACACAAACACGCTATCAGGGCCGCTGGCTTAGAGGAGCTCCCGGAGAAGACTCAAGTGAATAAGCAAGAGGGAGCAGGAATACAGACAGAGAGAGAGAGAGAGAGAGAGAGAGAGAAAGAGAGAGAGAGAGAGAGAGAGAGGTGTTGGTTTATCCCGTCCAACAGCAAACATGAGTGAGAGAGCGGGAAAATAGAGAAAGAGAGAGAGAGGATAGAGAGAGAGAGAGAGAAAGAAGGAGATAGAGGTTGGTTTATCCCGTCCAACAGCAAACATGTTCAGACACAGCGAGTGATGGGAAGGCCTCCGTGTACTGCCTGCAGTGAACTTTCCGAGGGGCTGGCGGGCGGCTGTTATCTTTAATCAACACCTGCTTGCAGAGCTGTGCAGTCGAGCTGAGGGACGAATGAAACAGAGACTTTCTGCGAAGAAACGTTCAAGGAACACCGTCTAAAATTATCATACACAAATTATTCACACAGTTACGCCTCAGCCCAGTCAAACGTGCCCACATTGATGTGTATCTGTTTCACACAATTTAGACTAGGTATTCACATGCTGTAAAGAAATGTTGTGCATTTTTCATCTGAACTTGGGCTGTATTCAACTTTTAGGTAACACTTTATTTTACAGGGTCGGTGGTACAGTGCATCTACCTAATTAGCTACAGTGGTACAAAATGTAATATCATGTATTAGTGTTGTACCTACATAATACATTTTGGTAATAAAAATACATTATGTAAGTACAACGGTAGTACATGATATTACATATTGTTACACAGATTGTACCACTATAGCTAATTAAGCAGATACACTGTAACACTGACAGTGTGAAAAAAGTGCTACCAGCTTGTAAGTAATCCACCCTAAACATAGTCTGTGTAAATATTGTACAGCACATCCAGAACATCAGATTCCCTCAGAGGAACCAGTGTCTGTTCCCGTCACTGTTGCAGCATTACCTCAGTCCCATTCTTACGAGATCACGTCCGGCGTGCCTGGGTGAAATAGAGGTCTCAGCGGGGATTTTTGCTGGCCCTCTGTAGACTCCGTCAGGCCTCCAGGTGCAGCCAGCTTGAACCTCCCACCCAGTGTTTCTCTGCCACCTGGATCCCTCAGCGGCTCCTCTGCCCACCCCTAAAACATACACACACACACACATACACATACACATGCACACACACACACACACACACACACACACAAAGACACACATACATACGTACACACGCACACATGCACCCCCCCCCTCACACACACACACATACACACACACACACCCACACACACGCACACATATACACACACCGCCTACCTCTCGGGGCCCAGGGGAGGAGACGCTGACCTCAGTGCAAGAGCAGCTGCCTGCCAGCTGGACTCCACGCACGCCCAGGTGCTGAGGGGGCCTCTCTGTCATCCTTCTCTTTCTCTCTCTCTCTGTCGTTCTTTTTTTCTTTCATTGTCTGTATTTTCTGTGCTTCCTGCTTTCTGTCTTACTCGCTTGCTTTCTTGTTTTCTTTTCTTTTTTTCATAAGTACCTTGTTGTACCCCTTTCGGTGGACTTTCTTTTACACTCTGTTTTCCCTTTTTGTTTTCTATTCTCGTTCCCTCACTCACACGTACATTGTAGCAGATAGTCTCTCCCTGCTCATTCACACAGCTGTTTTCAAAATCATAGGCTCCCCTCTCCTCGCAAACACATCAATTAAAAACCCATGTCCCCCCAGGAATGAAGTAGGGGCACGCAAAGCCTCCAGCAACTACACTTGTAGTGAGCCTTGGCTTTTCTCTCCCTATCTCTCTCTCTCTCTCTCTCTCTCTCTCTCTCTCTCTCTGTCTGACAACTCTCCAGTCTCACAGTTTAGATGTGGTATTGTTTAAATGTGGACTCATCATTTTGACATTTGTACAGTCTCTACGCTACACCTGTGCCCATAAACAATATCAACATGCTTTCTTCCTGTTTTTTGCACTAACCGTATACAAACTTATAAAAACCGACAACTTTAAGATAGGACATGTTCGAGGAAAAAAATATTTATGGTTATGTACCATGTATAGTAAGCTAAATGGGTGTACTGTAATTCATTTCGGGCATATAGCTTCCATTCTTTGCTGATCATTTTGTTGCAAATCTGGTCAGCACGTTTGCAGCCATTGTTACTGTAATCAGATTTCCTTTTGCAGATTCCCACAAAACACAGTTAATATCCTCCTGATGTGTGCCTGTGTAACAAAATCTCAAACTGCAGTATTGACACTGTCTCTGTTTATACTTCAAAATCTTTATCTCAGGCGCAAGCATGGAATTTGCAAGAAAGGATTTGCATTTCTAGAGTAAATCTGCATTTAATTCTGATCAGAAAAGAGATAGGGAGAAGTGAAAACATAACAAAAACAAACAAAAATAAACAACAGTCTGAAGTGCATGGTGTGAATTGCAGACGTGATTACCGGTAGCTGATGGTTGAACGGTGGCAAAAGCCCGGAGGTCAGGCCAGCTAGAATATCACGATATTGACCTACAGTAAGGATGACCCGACCTTCACCGCCCACACCTGTCTCAGCAGGCAGACTCTTACCACTTGTCACACTGGCTAAAGGAAAATTTACTGACATTCAGTAGGCATGAATGCAATTTTTGCTTTTTTCGATTGGTAATTCTTGGTCACAAAATTTGTGTAAAAGAACATCTCTCTATTCTCATAGATAATATTTGCTCTCTGTTAACACTGTATGAATGAGGTGATGAAACTGATAAAAGTGTTGTGTCCTTGTGTGGAGGTGATTATGCTGTTGTTTTGCCACACTGCCGAACACCTATCTCTATTTTGGAGGTGTTTACAGCCACACTGGATAGCACTGGGACAACTGGCGGGGTTTAATGTGTTCGTGTGTGAGACGGGCCGTTTCTCAATGAGATAGCGAGACAAAGAGTGGGAGAGAAGATAAGACAAAAGGAAAGAAAAGAAAACAGTATTATGTATGTGTGTGTGAGAGAGAGTGCGAAAGTGAGAGACAGAGTCAAAAGGAAAGAGAGATAAACAGAGAGAAAAGACAGAGAGACTTGGGGGAGACTTGGCTTCAAAGGCAAGAGGGTCATATGTGAACATACGGCTTTGTTCCTGTTATGCTCGTCATGTTTCGCCAGAGAGTAGACAAGAGTTCAGACAGGCTTCCTTTGTCTTGCTTTGTTATTGAGAAGAATGTCAAGTAACATTGTCTCTTGACTATAAATACAAAGAATATCATTTATAAAATCTGTAATGAGAGAGGTATGTATATAGTATCAATGCAGCATTTTCCTCAGCTGGTACGTGGTTTGGAAAAAAAGTGTGTGTGTGTGTGTGTGTGTGTGTGTGTTCGTGTGTGTGTGTGTGCATGCGTGCGTGCGTGTGTGCATTGGAGTAGGAAGGAGTTTGGGGGGCTATGCTTAATTAAGATTTTGGAACATATGTCTAAAACGCGTGAGTTTGACAATAAACACATTTTTACAGTAACATTCTCAAAACTATATTCAGCGAAAGAAGGGAACTACAGGAATGCTGGTTTAAAATGCATGTACCAGTCAACTGTTGGGTTGTAAAATACCATAATAACAACTGGGAAATTTGACAGCTGCAGTAAACTCCCATTACACCCTGTTTATTTTTGCAACTGAATAATGTGTTTACGTAGTTTCACTCATTTAGGTGTTCCATACAATGCCACAATGCTTCAGATAGTAAAAACGACTAGGCCTCCTGTCTGTTGCCAAATAAAGAAAATAGGCTATGGTGAGGTAGTTCTATGACCAATCGAATTGTGAGAACAGGCACAAACAAGCTGACATGAACGGACCATTTAGTTGTATGCATGCGCATACAAGTTATATTCTTAATTCATTTTCTGGGTACGTTTTGTGGAAAAGAAATAGTACCTGTTCCATAGGCACCTGTCCCGCTCCCAACTATGCTATACTGTAAGTCTAACGCAGTCATTATAATGAACAAAAGCCAGGTCCAAATACTCAAGTGAAACCATAGTGACCGCACATTTCATACAGACTATCATTTTGAAGTTATATCAATATCCTAGTTTGTGCAGTGCTACCAGTAGGCTATTGCTTCACAGAGTATGTACATGAACTTGCATAGCCTACTATGCAAACAAGTAAAGGCCTGGCAAAATTGAGTTTGCACCGAGTCTGCACTCGACATGGGCTTTGTAACTCTGTACCATTTCCATTTCGTATAAAATGCTCTTTGTGCTAATCACACATGTGGACCTGCTGTATGTGTACATGTCTCCACAAAATCCCGCAAAATTTGCGAACTTGCGTTTGAAGGCAAATGCTCCGAGAATAGCCAGAAATAAGACAATACACATAGCCAAGCAGCTAATAACAGCTTGATCATTTTCCATATACATAAATTAACCTTTGCTAATTAGCCGCTAGAATCAAATTCTCTGAAATTGAGAGAACCTACCTGCATCCAATCTGATATCAGGTTATCCAGTGTATTTGCATTGATGTCTTTTTATATCCGCACGTTTTAGTTTGTAATCCAATGGTTAAGCAAACAAGGTTACTGACCATTAGCTAACTCTTGGAAAGCTAACCAATCCTTAAGAACTTTACCAACCATGCCCTGGTGAAGTTAGCACTCAGCAGTCCATCGAGAGAATCTGATCATGAATGTAGCTGACCACTGTCAAATTAACCTGTATATCCTAATAACCACGTCATGACTGAGCTAAGATATTGACATAGAAAACTTATATGAAACTTAGGAGAGAGAGTCTAGCTATCCTACAAGTCATCATGTAATTAATGCAACTAGTTTACTGGGCCAAGCCCGTACTTCTGGCAAAAGCAATGCCTGCGTATAAGGGCCGCATTTCCTGCTGTTTCTACACCCATGCGCGTGTGTGTTATTATGTGTATGCATGTGTGTGCATATGAGTGTGTGTGTGTATGTGTGTGTGCGTTTTTTATTGGAAAAGACAAAGACAAAGCTAGAGAGAAGAGCAGCAAAAAGAGAGAGGGAGAATTACAAAAAAAGTGGTGAGTGGCTGAAGTAGACAGCATAACACACAAATAAAATCAGCACAAAAATAAGGTGGGATGGAGAGAGAGAGAGAGGAAAAGAAAGAGAGAGGAAAAGAGAGAGAGTGCACTAATGACTTCACACCTCATTAGCCACTTAGGCTGATATGCCACACCTCATTACTCCCCCAAGCAGCCCAGCGTCAACACATGAAACCGTCTGCCCGGACACACTCGTCCACCCATTCCAAACCATCGCTTATTCTCATTGAGAAATGTGCGTGCATGCATCTGGGCAAGGGTTGGTGGGTTCTAGGGGTTGCTGGCTGGAGGCAGGGGCAGTTGGCAGGGGGTGGGGGGCTGGTGGTCTGTGGGTTGAGGGCTGGGGGCAGTTGGCAGGGGGCGGGGGGCTGTGGGTTGGGGGATGGGGGCAGGGCTGGAGGGTAGGGGCACAGAGAATGTTTGGGGGGGGATGCAAGGAGGGAAGAGAATGGGTTGGGCCAGTAGAATGTTCTGGTATCAGAGTCTTCTTCAGCATAATCCATGTCTAATGCGAGTGGCTTTGGCACTGGAGGATGGGCAGCGCTGTGCTCCCACTTACTGTATGAACTGAACTGGCCTGCCCCTGCACATGAGTTGATTCCCACACTTCCGTAGGAGGAGAGAAAGACAGAAAAAAACAGCTCAGCATTTCTCCGCAGTGTGGCATGAAGCAGTGTGTCAATCATCCAATGAATTACCATGGCAATTAAATAGGGGAGGATCTTCGCAGATACTGTAGCCCTGCTGGCATGGTCTAAAGATGGCTCAGGAAAGGCTGTGGCGGCCAATGCTCTCTTGGCTACAACCGCTCTTCAGGAAGAAAAAAAAACATTTGGCTTGTTATGTTGTTGGTGCTTGACTGTAATGCATTCTTCTAAGTAACTTCTCTCTTTCTAACTAAATTCGCTCACTCCTAACACATTCCCCCTCTGTGTGCTATACTGTATCTGTGCTGTATCTCTCTGTGTATCTCATTTTCATTTCTTTCTTTCCTTTTTTCTTTCCTACCTCACTATCCTCTCTTTCTCTCTCTCTCTATCTCTTTCTGTATCCCTCCATCTTTGTCTTCTCTTATTCCAAGGCTTCTCACAGCAGGCCCAGCTGGCACAGAGATGCTGCGCGCTGTGGATCTGCAGGAATGGCACCACTAATTCAAAGCCCTGGCCAGGTGCCACCTGAGGGGGTGTTTGGGGTGGATGGGACATCTACAAGGCTGTGAGTGATGGCTACTGGCCTATGACTTCAAGCAAATAGACAGACAGAGAGACAGGCAGACAGAGAGATTGACAGACACAGACACCTAAATTACAAACGGTGGGGGGTGTTCAAGGCATCCACAGTCCTGTGAGCAACAGCCACTGGCCTCTGGCCATACACACAGACAGATAGACAGACAGAGAGACAGACCGACAGACACAGGCACCTGGGTGGGGTGGGGGTGGGGGGTTCTCCCCATCCAGCGAGCCGTTCCCTCTGAGCTTGCTGTGTAATGGAGAAGAGGCCTTGAGTGGGATAGGCATGATGCTTGCGGGAGCGGGCCCAAATGCGTTTTGGCTGGAGTGCACGAGCCATGATTGCGGGTGTTGTTTTTTTATTGGACTGTGGATTGA
This sequence comes from Coilia nasus, assembly GCA_027475355.1. NCBI lineage: Eukaryota > Metazoa > Chordata > Actinopteri > Clupeiformes > Engraulidae > Coilia > Coilia nasus. The sequence continues at coordinate 28,212,135 of CM050207.1, forward strand.
GTGTGAGTGAGTGCTGTGTGTGTGTATGTGTGTGTGTGTGTGTGTGTGTGTGTGTGTGTGTAGGGGAATAATAATGGTGTAGATTGTCTTAAACTTGAGCTCGGTGCATGTTTGCACTTCTGCATGTCCTTACAGTTGGACTTAAGTGGGGTCTTAAAGGAACCCCCACCCACATCCACTCCCCCTCCCCTTCTCTATTCACACCCCCTCTGTCCTGTCCTTGAGGCACAAGGTGCTGAGTTTGTGTGTATGTCTGTGTGTGTGTGTGTGTGTGTGTGTGTGTGTGTGTGTGTGTGTTTATTGTTTACATGTGTGTGTGCATGCCTGTGCATGCATGCATGTGTGTGCAAGTGTGCGTACATGTATGTGTGCACAGTATGTGTGTGTGTGTGGGTGTGTGCGAGTGCGTGTGTATGTGTGTGCACGTGTGTAATTTTGTGTGCGTGTCAGTCAGAGAGATGTAGGTAGAGAGAGCCTGAGTGGGAGAAAGTAGTTTGTTAGAAGGACACAGAAAGGAAGAGAGAGAGAGAGCATTAAAAAAAGGTGCGATGGGGCACAAAAGAGGTATGTGCAAAAAGAAGAAGCAGACAAAGCAAGAAAGGTAGGGTAGAAGATGTAGAGACAAAGACAGAGAAGGAAAGAATGAGTGAGTGAGTGAGAGACAGAGAGAGACGATGAAAGAGACAGCTGAAGCACTCTTACCCCACCCCACCCCCTCCCCATTTTCTACCAGAGGACTCGCTGACCTTGCTCTGGAGACTGGAGTCTGTTGCTGAAGGCCTTCCACATGGCCCCACAACAAACACGCCTGTTTTAGGGGTTGGACCCTGACTGCAGAGGGGTTGCCACTACTGAGGAGTTTGAGTCTACTGATTCCACCCTTGACCTTGAAGTAACTGACTTCATGTTTTGGAACAAGGTTAGACTTGCATTGTCAAATAAAACAATGTGAAACTAAACAGTTTTTGATACTGTAGTATCTGTTTGGAGCATACGTCTTCAGACAGTCTGCATCTTTACCAAAACAGAAATATTTCAGCTATGCTTTACCACTGAAATCTGGTTTAAAAAATAATAAAGATAAGCTGTCATAGCCAGAGGCAGATGCTCTAACAACGCAGGGTAAGGGATCCTGCTCTGCAGCCCTCTTGACTGCTGATTGGTTTAACTTATACCCTTCACCTTCCTACCTGTGCTCTACAAATAGTTTTTTGCTATGTTTATCACAAGAACTGTAGCCAAAGTGAAGGTGCACAGATCCAAACTTACAAAGAAAGTTGTATCTGTAATTTTGGTTGTAACTGCTATTGCATTTATCCAAGTATCTATCTACACAGTTTCTCACGTGTGTTTGTGAATATTCTACGCAAGGGAAAGTTCATTTTTTTCCACAAAAATAAAATGTGTTTTTTCCCTATGACTTAATATTTGACAAAATGTGCAAAACACACATATCCACACATCCGTTCTACACACTCTCATGTCATATTCTGCAAGTTCTTCCACCAGAAGCACAAGCTTGCACATTTATCTACATAGTTGCTTTCTCATTAGTGGCCATTCTGAGTGAGAGTTTTGTAAAAGCAAGTGCCTAAAATTACAACACACGATACTAAGGAACAGACTGCATATGTTGGGTTTTCCCTGCTACCTCTCACTGTGCAACACCTATAGTATAATGTGCAATACCTACCTCATAGTGCAATATTATTATTCACAGCCTATGTACATAGCCTATTTACCTTGTACTATTTATTATGCTCTTGTATATACTCCCTTTTTCCTTTATTTCTACAATGCCTCCTCACTTGACACTTTGATACATTTACCTTTATCTTGCACCTTAGTGGCCTTGGTGTCTAATTTCCTTGCACGGACAACTGTTCAATGACAAAGAAGGCGTTGAAGTCTTAAATATAGTCAAAACTGCAAGCCTTTTACTGCTGTAGTGCTGAAAGAGAAGTTGTGTAACTTGTGTTTGTCTAGCCCATGGTCGTGCACCATTGGGAGAGGCCATGGGAAACATGGGAGTTTTGGGCTAGATAATGGAGGGAGAATCCAAGGAGTGTCTGATTCTGTATGTATTTATTATGTACGTATGGAAACAATATAGAGGTGATGCATGCCTGTTTTATGATTAAAATGTTATTTCAAATAAATTATTAAATAAACAGACTTGGATTGCAGATAACTATTACACTATGAGCCTTTGGCTGTTCAGTGAATAATTAGGAGAAATGTACAAAAAGTCTGAAATTCTTAGTGCTAGTTGTGCACATTTGTACCAGATGTTAGAAGTGTTAGGAGGAACACTTACTTTTGTTTGTCTTTTGATTCACTGTACGGCCAGTTGGATTCCATGACCAGATGGGTTGCATGACTTAATTCCCATGTACTCGAGCGCCAGAAATTGCAGTCTGAGGGCAGTGACGTGTGTCCATCACGCATTCTGACGTACGTTTGGTACATACAATGGGCCAAGCGGGTGCTTGCGCTGCACTTTTTTAAAATGTACTTACACGTGCCCCACAGTGTGAGTGTGGGCTTTCGCTGAGGTCTCTTACATAAAGCCCTCTGCCCCGAGGCCCCCTTCTCAGAGCCAGATTATGACTCTTCCCCATCTCGAGAGTGTTTTCATCAGACAGGCCAAACCCTGGCGGTGGTCGTCAGAGCAGGAGGGTGTGGGGTGGGGTGGGGTGGAGCTGGTTGGACAGAGAGAATGTGTATTGTTAAAAGAGAAGAGCAAGAGAGAGAGAGGAGTCCCAGCGCTCCATAAATCATGTGCTACCGTGTGAGCGTATGAAGTGATAACCTTGTCATATTTAATGTCACCGCAGATGAGTGGCTAGCCGGGCCCCGCTGAGAAAGAGGAGGAAGACTTTAAATGGATGGGGCCAATCTTCCCAAAGCACACAATGAAATCATAATGGATTGAGACCACCCTGCACACCTCCCCTGTATCGCAAGCAGGGGGGAACCCGTGCGCTCCAGAGTGCCTTTACTGAAATGAAAGGACACACAGATACTCAGTTAAAACTAAATGCATTTCCTTTCCCTTCCACTCTCTTTATCCTTATGTGATCTAAGTGAGTTGTCTCATCATCAAGACACAAGATATTTTCCAGCCAGGTGTGTGTGCCTATAATTTTCGTGCACAGGTGAATCAGCCACAACCCGGGACCACACACACACAAACGCCCTACACACCTACACACACACACACACACACACACACACACACGCATGCACACATGCACACACACATACACACACATACACGCACACACACACACACACACACACACACACACACACCTACATAGACACACCTGCACACATACTCACCGTACACACACCTACAGTACAGTACATACACATACACAGACAGTGGTATTGACACACTGGTTTATTTTTGAGTACGCTCCCAGCGCTGTGGTTTAACAGACACACTGTTTGCCTGTTGTTTGTCCTGACCTTCATCAAGCACAGCGAGATAATGTAATCGTGCTCGGGGAACCCAGGCTGTCAAGAGCTGCCCGTCCTCGGCTGGAGCAATAAACGCATGCTGTGTTAACATGTCAGACATCACACACCTGACTACGTGACAGACAGAAGGGGAAAGAGGAGAGTCAAAAGGTGCGGATGTGAGGCTACGTGGTGGTAAGGGGAGTGTATGAAGGAGAGACAGAATGAGAGAGAAATGGTGTGTGTCAGGTGTGAAGCGAGTGTCCTGCCATGATGGCGATGATGGTGTGGGACACACACACACACACGGCAAATTCGAGGAAGAGTCAGACATCAGAGTGTGAGAGAGACACAGCAGTCGGTGGCACTCCTGAGCTTCTATGGAATTGTGCTCTGTTTCACATTGTTTTCCACTCTGTTCATAGCACTTTCATAATTATTAGAGTTTCAGAGGCTTTTTTTGGAGCATGAGGAGAAGTGCGCTGTGTGCAGGGGCGTAGGTTCACGCTGAGTTGTGAAAACATAGACATCTCATGAAAGTGGTGCCGTGTGTCAGAGGAAACGAAAACAAAGTTGGTTCTCAGTAGCTGATCCCCTGTCACCCCATTTTTTCTCTCATCTTTGCAGGTGATGGAGGTGTTGTTTTACGCCTCCAACAGATCAAACAGATAACAAAGGATCATTATTACTGTGTGTTTCCAGAATAACCTTGCTACCCAAACCTAATTCAATCTATTGTGGCTTCAGAAGGCCCTGTCTATTGCGACATAATACTGTAAGCAGTAGTGCATCATTATAATGGCCTCTCTAGATCTGTGTCCGTCCGTCCGTCCGTCTGTATGTCCGTCCATCTGTCTGCTTCTGATTCTGCAGTTCTGGATGAAATGCAATAAGGAATTCCGATGCAGTATAGATAGTTTATCAAGAGAATATGGCTTGGTCACAGAGCTTAGTTTGTCCTTGCATGCGTGCGCACACACAAATACACACACGCACACACACGCACATACACACACACACGCACACAATCTCTTTGCCCCTCTATTCAGCTGTTGTTATGAGAAGGAGGAGGAGGAGGTGGATGGTAATGGTGCTTCCCCTCTCTCCCCTGCTCTTGAGCGGGGCCCCACATCAGTGTAAGTACTGCGGCACAGCTCTGACAGCTCCTGGAAGCCCTCGGCGAGCTCAGCGCGTGACACACTGACCTGTGACGGCACTTGAAAGGAGCCACACGTGCAAGCCCCCACCCACCGCCTGCCCGCCCACCCAGACACCCACCCACTACCGCAAGCCAAACAGGGACACGCCATCCTCCATCCTCCATCCTCCATCCTCCATCCCGGCAAGGTGGTCAGCGTGCCAAAAACACACCCGACACAGAGGATGATACAGAGAAAAACAAATAAACACGAGGAGAAAAATAAACAGACCACAATTCGACAAGGTAGAGGGGAAGGAGCAGTCATGGAAAATTTCTGCCCTGTTAAAACAGTCTCAGAGACGTCATGGATATGAAAGAGGAATAATTTTAGTTTCCATTTGTTTTTGTTTTTTTAATGTTTAATGTTTTCATCATTCACCGTCATTCAGCACGTGGTATACCTCACACAATGTCAGTGTAGGTTCCCTTGCACTCACTCACACTCCGGTCTATTTCCAGATGAATGTGAAAAGGGGCGAAGGGAACATAATTGTGTGGTGACACATTGGGCTGGAGCCCCTGGGTGCTCCTCTGCAAAACTCCAAAGGCAAGGCAGCTCTGGCTCAGTGACAGACATTAGTGCATCTAATTGGTGCTAAAGGACCAGGAGACCCCCCACTTTCCCCCACTGCCTGATCCGTGCCCTCTAATGACTTGCCGTTGCCGTGGTGATTTTGAGGAGTGGTGCAGAAAGACTGTGGCTAAGATTTGGCCTACTAAACAGGCCAGCTGACAGCTGACACTGCCAAAGTTCGCATAGTATAGTTTGCATAGTACACATATATCAGAAATGGTGGATTGAAATTGCTCTAAACACATAAGACATTTGTGGGAACACAGAAAACACCAGTAGCTGTCAAAATGTTTAATTATGTGATGCTCTTTATTGAACATTTCCCCTTTAATAAATCACTTACATAACCTGTAAGACCAGAGGGAGTTTTTAAAGATTTTGACATAGACTGAACATAGGTAATTCATGTTGACTACACCTGTATCTCCTGCCTTCTGTGTGGGGCTGGGGAGCCTGCGTAGGCCCCTGGGCAGGCTGATGTGATCAGAGGCAGCTCAGCTGGCAGGTTCTGTGCAGTTCAGGTGTGTGAGGATAACAGGCTGGTCTTTGGCAGGATGTGTGTTTGTGTATGTGTGTATTTCTTGTGTGTGTGTGTGTGCTTGGACGCATGCCTTAGCACACACCACCCATCTTCAGTTCACTCAGAGGGCAGTCAACCTTAACCTGCCACAAGGCTCCAGAAGACTGAGGACAGATTGTGTAGAAATCCTGTTTTTTCCTCTTGTACTGTTTTTGAGACATTTTCTCTAAATAATTGTTGTGTCTGTGAGACAGCAGCATTAAATAGAAAACAGCTCTTTGTTCTGTGTACTTTATGCCCCCTTTTATTTAATAACAGATGACCTTATTTATTTTCACTGGGTAGAATGTGGCTAAAAAGGGTTTATTTAATGATAGTGTTTTTGACACTCATTCCACCATGTACCACAAACTGCCCAGCCATTTCCTGCGTTTCTCTCCTCAGCTGAGCCCATAGACAAATGAGCTTGTTTTGTGGCTGGGAACTAGAAAAAAAGCCTGTAAAAGTTACATGAAAATAATAAAGCATTCTTTGCTGTTTGGACAAAACAAAAAAAAATCCACTCTGACCACCATGTATTTGGTTATAATGTGTTTTTTTGTCTATAAGCCTTAATAGAAATATGTGCGTTTGTGGTGTAGTTCATTTTTTACTGACCTCAAACTGGCTATTTGCAGTGTAATTTGCAAAGAAAATACACATACGCATGTTGTATACAGCCATTTGTTGGCCATGCTGCTGTCTTGTTGTATTCACAATTTCCATGTAATCTAATTATTCAATGACACTTTCACATGTGAGTCAGGTTCTGTGAAAAGGTGTAAATACAACCTTTTTTTTTAAATGTTAACCTATGGATAACACACCACCCACTTAAGATACCATACCACACCTGTCAAGTCACAAATGTATCTTAACAGATCAGATCAGTAAATAATTAACTAATTTCTCAAACACACACACACACACACACACATACACACATATATGAATATATTATTATTTATTTATTTATTTTTTGCCTGTCCTCAATAACCTTACTCCCAGTTTTTTTGTCCCTTCCTAAATCATCTCACTGTCTGTTTGTCCCACTCCTCCTCTCCTCCGCGTCCCCTTTTGGCCGTTGTTCAGAGTCTGTCTGTGCCCTGGGGTGTTTGTGTTGGGTAAAACACAGAGCAGACAGTTGTGTGTGAGCAAACAGTGGAAAGACCTGAATGTAATGATGATGACACAGAATAGTGATGACAGAGAAAGTGTGCACTTGTGTGTGTGTGTGTGTGTGTGTGTGTGTGTGTGTGTGTGTGTGTGTGTGTGTGTTGGGTAGGGGGGGGGGGGATTCAAGTACAGGTCTGCACAGGTGTCAGGTGTCTCATAGACATACAGTCAGGGAGTCTCTCTCTCTCTCTCTTACACACACACACACACACACACACACACACACACACACACACACACACTTGCATTCCACCTGGGTTTTGTGCAGGAGGAAAAAAATCTTCTTTGGTTTATCATTTTGCATCTTCATCAGTATCAGTGGATGCACTTTTCAGGCTGTTACATATTATCAGGGAGTTATGATAATAAATAGCAAAGTAATCCCTCATACACTTACTTGATTAAAAAAAACATATATAGTTGGAAAACACTATCTAATTATAACATGTTTACATGTTGTACACTCCACACTAAAATGTACGGTTAGAACATAATATAGTCTATTTAATGACTGTTCTTTGGGCTGTACTTGTGTGTTACGTCGGATAATTATTTTTCAGCAGTCATTCTCCATCTGATGAAAGCGCTGTGGGTCACACGCAGGACCGATTCACCCGCCTCCCTGTTGATAATTGAAATCCCACAATGGCATTGTGCTTCGAGATCAAAATCTCTGCTCCGTTGTTTCGCATGTGCTGAAAACCAAGACCACCAAGGTTGTCTGGAGGTCTTTCACCTCTTTTTTGCCCCCTTCTTCTCCTTCTTACCCCCCCCCCCCCCCAACCCCCTACCCCCTACCCCACCTTGAGCCTGCCTCTTCACCCTGTCTGTGTTGTGGTTGCTTTAATCAGACTGAGATGAGCACCATTGCTTTGCTTTGGCTTGACCTTGGCCGGTGTGGGTCATCCATAGTGATGTGTGGACTGCACTGAACACAGTGGGAAGCGAAGCAAGCAAGCAGGGGTGGAGGGAAGGATTGGCGGGGGGGGGGGGGGGGGGGTATGGGGGGGTGTAAAGATTGGTGTGGGGTAGGCTGACAAAAAGTCATGACTGGTAACACGGTACAGCTGGAGAGAGGTGCCAGAGCCGTAACCTTAATTCTGAGCTCATTCGAATCTCATCTGCTTTGTACACTGTCCTTCAGTATATGCTGGCCTTGGAGCAGAGGGAGCCAGAGGTGTTGACATAACCTCTTTCTACTTGAATAACCCACACACCATTTGAACAACAGGGATTCCTTTGAAATGAGCTGGCCTGTTGCTGAGATGACATTGGAAGGTTCGGGTTTGACACTGAGAAAGAGAAGGCTGTTTTTATACATAAAATATTCCCTGTAATGTGGACTACCTCATCTTGGTGTCAAGACTGGTCAAGGTTGTCGACTGGGCTTTGATAACCAATCCTGTCTTCTGTATGACCTATCTTTTGTTTCACATTTTAAGTTTTTTCAAATACCAATTTGTCAATACACAACAGCTATACATTAAATTACTTGAATCTCTCAAAAGTCCTTTATCCACTAAGTCTGTCCTCAATATGTGCTGAATGGCAACAACACTTGACCTCAAAAAGTCTAGTGTTAGGCAATCATGTACTGAATCATCTATCCCGAGTTCCAATCATTCACTCTTTCCCGTACAGTAGAAACCTGTGTACTGCTAATTTTTTAGCACATCTAGCAAGAATCTACGTAGGCGAGAAACGGACTGTGGTTTGAAGTGAAACGTGTCACTTTGCCGATTGCACTGCACGCTACAGGTTATATCAGTGTTGCGTGGATCACACCATTTCCCCTAACTCGCATGTTACTTGCATGTCACACGTAAGTGCTGTGCACATTTCCTGAGCAGTCAGATCACATCTCCAGGTTCACTTTCCCACAGGTCAGCTGAGGCTAACTGCTTTTCGTTTCTCAAATGCCTGCCACACGCAATGATACCTCGCAAAGAATGATTGCTGGACGGAAAAACGCAAATGGGGTTGACTCTGGAGACTCTGGTGAGTCACGACACTCAGTTCGGCAGAGCTGGAGAACAGGCCCCTCTGTGGCGTTGTGCGATCCCAGTCGTACCACACATTTTAGGTCAAACTAAATTAACTGGCTCCTTGCCTCCCTGTTTTAGTGCGACGAGGCACCGGCGGGCGATAATATTTGCTCTCCACCGGAGAGTTTGTTTAATGATATGTGGAGAGCATTAAATTAAAGTCGGTTTGTGTTTTGCCACAGTGTTACATAAGTAAAACTTAATAGCTTGCACTTGCAGGATCTGTTTACACATTAAAGAAATAAAAATCAACATTACCATGGCACGCAGATGTAACTGATTACATTACATTTGAACCTCATTCCTCACAAAATGCCCCACCACAAGAAATAAAATGGTGTAAAAGGAATAAAAAAAATGTTGAAAAGGGACATCAAGGCTTAACACTTAGTATGTATTCAGCAGCATTAATAATTCAAGGCATTTTCAAAATGAAAGAATATATTTTCCCTTTTAGCCGTCTTATATAAAAAAAAAAAAGAAAAATCCACCGGATAACTCATCTTAATCAATGCTGGGCTTTCTGGATGGCGCTTTTAATGGTAGACTCGGGCCAGAAGAAAGGTCAGGATGGTAATAGACTGACTGAGGGTGGATTTCCTGGAAACGAGAGATGTCGGCCGCGGCCGTAGCCGGGCCCCAGCTCCCTCATCTCCATCCATCCCTCCTGGCGCGCAGCTAGCTGCTCAACCCCCCTGCCATTTCAATCACGAGGCCAAATGAAATTATTAAGAGGTGTTCGACTTATTAATCATTAAATTAGCCAAATGATCCAACAAGTGCTGCAGAGATGAATGGCGTGTCATTTTCAAATGCAATTTGCCTCCAGCAGGTGAAGGTCAAGCAAGGGGCTCGCAGCACCTCGCATGGTGCATTTCTCTTTTTCTCCTCCACTTTTCTTTTTTTCTGTCGGCTAATTTCATCTCTCAAGCATGATATTCAATACAATTTGCGAGAAATACGTACATTTTTGTGTTCATTTTCTTTAACATTCTATGCTATGCGAAGGTGGAACTATAACTTTCATATGAAGAGCTCTGGCTGGCAGACATACATTTTCAAATTACATGATATTATATCTTTGATCAGTAAAATCAAAAGCACATCTTACCATCATTACATGTCCTCCTATCCATGATGTTAAATCAAAGAGCAGCACACAACGCACCAGGGAGATCCCACAGACACAGAGGACAGTCTCTGGACAATATGCAAAGTTATGGCGTAAATTACAGTAGGCTAACAAACCGTGCACGCGGTAGCCCATTATAGCAGCGCTGGTGGAGGTCAAGCAGGCACTTTACTAAGGGTTTTGAGGTAGGGAACATACTGAAGGTTAGGGGCGCCTGAAAAAGTGCATGTTAATGACTACAGTATCTACAGCACACATTCAAAGGAAGAGCTAATTGTGGCCTCGTCGCATTCTTCGGGACAGATCTGTGGATATAGGTTACTCTACGTTTGCGTTTTCAAATAGGTCACCCGCAGAGTTTGTGCACACCAGCAAAAAAGATCTTGTGCACTTTTCAGTGCTTTGTGTGCTTGTGTAGGTGTGTGTGTGTGGGTTTTTTTGTGTGTGTGTGTGTGTGTGTTGTGTGTATGTGTTTATGTTTGTGTTTGTGTGCGTGTACACACGTGTGTTTGTGTGCACTGTATACAATGCACATGTGCACACACAAACACACACAAACTCACACACACACACACACACACACACACACACACACACACACACACACACACACACACACACACACACACACACACACCTAGGTAGCACTGGAGCTTCAAGTCCCTGGGGATTTAAATATCATTTTAATTAATCTGCTCACCTGAATTTAATGAGACATGCCCAAAGGGTGTGCTGTGTGTTTGTTCATGTGTGCATGTGTGTGACTAATGAAGTTCATCTCTGGACTTCAAATGCCTTGGACTCTCAGCTTCCCACAAAGCCACACCAATGGCTCATTTGCCCAGTCCGGAAGGCATCAGAGTTTCGGAGCCTATAGCTGGAAATACTGTACCTCGAGTTTGCCTATTATTTTCTTCTTTCTCTGTCTCTGTCTCTGTCTCTGTTTCTGTCCCTCTTTCTCTCTCTCTCTCTCTCTCTCTCTCTCTCTCTCTCTCTCTCTCTCTCTCTCTCTCTCGCTGTCTTCCTCATCCCTCTCTCTTTGGCTGTCTTTCTCTTTTCATTCCCCTTGTCTTTCACCCTGTCTGTCAAGGTGAGTAGGGAAGGCAAAAGGACTCCATGCTAGAGGAAGTACGGAATCAATCCCACCTGGCATAAATACTGATAGTATTACGCAATTACTCAGTAGTCAATAGAGCATCGATTCTTATACAAACAAAAGGAATTACAGCTTTTCTTATTTAAGTGGGCAGATGTCCTGGAAGTGTTTCTTCTTCTTCTTCTCTCTCTCTCTCTCTCTCTCTCTCTCTCTCTCTCTCTGTCTGTCTGTCTCTTTCTCTCTCTCTGTACTCCTCATACTGATTCTACTGATTGCCACTGCAACAAAGACTCCTTGGCATGTTTGAGCCAAGTTTCTCTGGAATGGTCAACAGGAAGGATTTGGATGCTCTTAATTCTGTACCTGGCACTGTCCAGACACCCCTCTCTGCCCTGGCCCTGTATTTGCCTTTGCTTCTGTGACCAGCTTTAGTAAATACAGCTTTAGTTAGTACAAGCTTTTGTACAGTAGGTAGGCCGCCCCTGTGCTGACAGAGATGCTTTTTCTAGGTGGAGTCCGACTCCAAATCTTGCAGACACATGTTGCTCGACTAAGCGCTATTCACAATCTCACACCATCAGTGCTGTTTTGACAGGCGGGCAGGCCTTTGTCACTTTGTCAGTGTCACACCACTGTCACCATTGTTAAGAGTGCCATTTGATGTATCATTCTGTCAAAGCTGGCTGCCTCCATTATACACGATGCGAGAGACACACCTCTTTGGTGGTATGACATGCTGGCTAGACCACAGAACAAGGTTTTTTTTTGTTTAAATTAGTTTGAGTTCATCTCATCAGTAAGTCTGTGGGAAGAGTTATTAGCCTGTTGGTGCTATTAAATTGATAAAATGTGCGTGTGTGCGTGTGTGTGTGTGTGTGTGTGTGTGTGTAAGGTTGGGTGAAAGCGGCTGGGTTTGGTGGCTCACAGCCAGAGGGGGGCCACAGGGCCACAGATGAAATGGAGAATTAATAAATTATGTTCTGAATCTGTGGTGTAAGACTGTGATATGCAAGACAGCAAGAGATAAGTAGAGAGAGAGAGAGAGAGAGAGAGAGAGAGAGAGAGAGAGAGAGAGAGAGAGAGAGAGAGTGCAGTAGGTAGGTATAAAGAGAGAGAGAGAGAGAGAGAGAGAGAGAGAGTACAGTAGGTAGGTATAAAGAGAGAGAGAGAGAGAGAGAGAGAGAGAGAGAGAGAGAGAGTGCAGAATGGTAGGCATATAAAGAGAGAGCGAGCGAGAGAGAGAGAGAGAGAGAGAGTGCAGAATGGTAGGTATATAAAGAGAGAGAGAGAGAGAGAGAGAGATAGAGAGAGAGAGATAGAGAGAGAGAGAGAGAGAGTACAGTAGGTAGGTATAAAGAGAGAGAGAGAGAGAGAGAGAGAGAGAGAGTGCAGTAGGTAGGTATATAAAGAGAGAGAGAGAGAGAGAGAGAGAGAGAGAGAGAGAGAGAGAGAGAGAGAGTGCAGTAGGTAGGTATATAAAGAGAGAGAGAGAGAGAGAGAGAGAGAGAGAGAGAGAGAGTGCAGTAGGTAGGTATATAAAGAGAGAGCGAGAGAGAGAGAGAGAGATAGAGAGAGAGAGAGAGCAGTAGGTAGGAATATAAAGAGAGAGCGAGAGAGAGTGCAAAGGAGGCAGTAGGGAAGGAAATGTTAATGTAATTATGTGTGTGGGTGGGAGCGTGTGTGTGGATGTTCGCAGGCCAGTGGGCGTCACTGTGTCAGCCTGATGGTGCAGCGCAGTGCTGGTGGTGCTACAGTAGTGGCGGCACAGCATGGGGAGTTAGTGGTGCTGGCAAAGTATGGGGGGGGGGGGGTAGTGGTGGATTAAGGCTTGGCTGTGAGTGGGGTTTACATGTTAATGGGAGTCAGAAGTCGGATTTAAATGAAATGGCCTCTTTCCTGGCGTGGACTCTGCCCCCTTGCATGTTCCTGTCTTTACCCACATGTGTTGTACGCTGCACTCTGATCTAAATGCAAAGCTCCAGAGCCGCACGCCAACAGGCTAATCTTCCAGCTTGGCCCTAACCCCCTTCTCCCAAGGCCGTGCTGTGGCGGCAGGCAGGCAGGCAGGGAGGCGGGGAGGCAGGCGGGAGAGCCGGCGGGTGGGTTAGCGGGTGGCCCTACGCTTCCTCATTACCCGCTGTGGAGAAAGCACTAAGTAGCCAGACAAGCTCCACTGCTCCCACTCCATTAGCCTGTCACAGCCCGGGCACCCGGCTTACAGTCACCCCTGGTCAAACTCCACAGAGGGAGGGAGCGAGAGAAAGAGAGAGAGAGGGAGAGAGAGAGAGAGAGAGAGAGGGAGAGAGAGAAAATCCCTTGCAGAGGTTATCATTCAGCCCCCTTTGCTGGTGTTACCACCGTCAAGGTCACACTAATCTGCCCCCCCTTGAACAGTGTTGGGCTGCACATCCTTCCTGGTCACCTCTGCTCACGGAAGCCAGCAGCACTGGCAGGTAATGTCACTGCTACCTGCTCTTAACAGCAAGTATGGGCAGCAGGAGAATGATGGACGGTGAGAGACAGGGTAGGAAAAACTGACAGTCAGAGGAGGGCAGAATAAAAAATTTAAGATTTTTTTTTTGGGAGAGAGAGAGGGGGGTAATTGATATTGCAGAATGAACAATAACACTTTCTTTAAAATCCAGAATGGCTGCATTTACCAGCACAGCGGCAGACTTGTCTTTCAGTAATGTATTTAAATGTAAACTGATATGGGGCCGTAATGATTGCGTTGGAGCCCGGCTTTGTGGTACCATTTCAGTGCACAATGCCGTTATGAATGGCTTTTTATGGGCGACAAACATGTTTTCACTTGTTTACACAAAAGCCAGATCTATGCATTGTGTTTATTTGTCTTAGCTTTTGTTCTCCGGCATGTGCATTTGTATTCAGTCAACTGAAAAGCTGTAAAGCCACCCCTCCCCAAGCCATCTCAATCTCCCGAGGTGTTTGCATCATTTAGACTAAAAACCATGTTTTACCATGACAATAAAGCCCAAACAATGTCAGGTTTCTGCAGTAACGACACTGCAGACACAGAGGGCTATTGTTCTCGTCAGATGTATTATGCAGGCGTAATTACAGACACTTGCTATATTAGATAATGAGAAGATGCTGATAAGCTTCTTGGTGCGATCTGCTCGTAACTTTATCATAATCTGTGGCTTTTTGTATGGGCTCACAATTACCAAGGGAGTCTCGCTGTTTATTTTTTCGTCCCCAAAAGGGGTGAACTAGAGTACCGTGATTTACCTCTGAAAGATGCCCATTCTTCTTCTCTCTGATCTCTGGCACATTTTATTTCTGTGTATCGCCAGATTGGCTGCCTGAATCATCTTCCAGTGGACTGTGTCACTGGGCCCATTGTAGGGACTTGTCTTGGCAGACAGTGATGTCTTGTTATTCCGAACAGATGCCGACAATGAGGAAATGAGCGGGGAACAAATGGGTGTCAAAGAGCTGAGGTGACGGGGGTCAGGACGGGGGTAGTAATTGTGTGCCCGGCTCCATCGCTTAATGAACTTGGCGGCCTGTTGGTGCGGGGCACGAGCCGGGCAGTTAACTACCGCACGCGCACAGGATCAAGAGCGCGCCCACGTCCACTTTGTCACATGGTGCCACTCTGGCAGAGGACACTGTTTCCTCTCTTGGACAGGGGACGAGCCAGCCAACATCTGCCGTGACAAGGATCTGTGCCCAGATTTCTTTTTCTTTTTTTTTTCTTTTCTGGCGTGGTAGTGGGAGATCGTTATCAGAATGATTATTATTAATAGTGGAACTCTGTGGATTCCCCTCACTTTTCCAGCACTTAACTCTCCCTAACACAATTTCTACAAAACTTTACAGTCATTTTAAGAATTCATTAAAATGTCATACTTCCCCCCCAAAAAGAGTTATTTGTGCTTATTTCTTTTTATACGGATCTGAGCAGGGCACTATAACGCTTTTATCTTTGTTAAAGTGCTCTGTTCCTTCTCCAGTTCCTGCAGCTAAGGCCTGCCTCCCATGCCTGGTCAGTGGTGAGGCCTGCACACATATGCACGCCCACCCAGTGTCGGTTATCATTGAAGTGTGACAGACAGCACTTGGCAATTGACACGCACACTTGATGTTATCTGGCCAGGGGAAGAGAGTGAGAGGAGGAGAGAGAGAGACAGTGAGAGGAGAAGAGAGAGAGAGAGAGAGACAGAGGCCCTGACTGATGAACGAGTGTCACTAGCGTATTGTTTATCTATGCCCGCAGGGGATGGAGCAAAAATAAAGAGAGCTCTCTTTTCCACCATATATCAGTCATTGAGAGAGAGGGAGAGAGAGAGAGAGAGAGAGAGAGAGAAAGAAATGGAGAGAGAGAAGGAGAGAGAACGAGCTAGGATTAGACAAAGGTGCTAGATAAAGCATGTGAAGGCACGTATAAGTAAGTAGAAATTATTATGTAAGTGAACGCCATGAGGTGCTGTCAGTAATTCATTTAGGTCTCCGTGCTCTAACGTTTCAGTGCCAGCGGACATATGTGCATCGCCAGGTTACTGCATGCAGACTACGCAGAGAGGAGCAAAAAATAAAAAGCCTGAAGGCTCATGGGAACATGTCTCGTCCCTCACAAAGGTGCTCTTCAATCATTCTGAAAAATGCAGGCCTGAGTTGGCTGACAGCTTGATTTGACTTTGTTATCGAGTTTGCAAATTGATTACACCTAGGGGTATAATGAAATAACTAATTGAATGTGTCTGCTTGTAAGCGATTTATTTAAACTTACAAACACATCCAGCTCTCCCTCTTCTCCTCGCTGTGAAAGTGGGTTTTAATTAATGGTCCCCGTGTCTGATAACCTTCACACAGACATTAACAGGAGGGGCTAATTGATTAGCAGTGCAATGCTACGATGCTAAAAACATCATTAACTGTCCCAGTTCATAAGACTGACGGTGGGGTATTGAATGAATGCACTGTAAAAGCTGCTCATTGCTGAAATAGGGGCTCATTTGCAAAATGGTGGACCTTCACATGAAGGTCTAGATTAGAAGCTGGGAGCTAAGGAGACATGGAGTGTTTTTTCACCAGTGTGTTACTGCATGTGTGCCATAGTGTCCTGGGACTGCCTATTAACAGGAAGTGGTGCATAGTGGGCTATGTAGAGTTGTGTGATGCTTGGTGGCTTTATATTTGTGTAAACCCTCACCTGCACCTGTCAAGTTCAGTGAGGTCTCGGCTAATCTTGGCTAATTATCTTGTCCGTGGAGCTGAACCTCTCTCTCTCTTTCTCTCTCTCTCTCTCTCTCTCTCTCTCACTCACACACACACACACACACACACAGTATGCTTTGCTGTCACAGTACATGGCCAGGTAACCCTGACCCTTGGGCAGGTCATTGGTAAACATGTTGTCCCCAATGTAGGCCCTTTTTGTCTGTACAGCTGTGACAAGGCTCAACCCTTGTTTTTTTTGTTGTTTTTTTCATGCTCACGGGAGTCCAGCCTGTTTTGGAACCTTTCTGATGTAGGCACTAAATCCTTTGTTTGGCTTTTGTGTGTAAGCTAAGCGGGGACAGCGGGGAACATTTTGGGCAGCTGTGTGTGGGGTAAGACATAGGTGGTACAGAGAAGGGGGGCAGATGGGGGTGGGGGGTGGGGTGGCTGGTAGCGCGCCCCAAGTGACTCACTGAATGAACAGTGAATCACTGGATCCCGCAAATGCGTCATCCTTTTGTGATGGCCACCTCCTGCCAGGGGTGCTGCTTTGTGTATGTCCCCCTCACACTGAGTGCCAGCGCTTTGTGTGAGAGTGTGGCATTTTCGAGAGCTTATTTTCACAGAATCGGGCCTGTCCGTAGGAGGGCACATTTGTGAGTCATAACCACCAACATTACCAGTGTGTGTTGTGTGCTGGTTTGGGAGTCATCACGTATTAGGATCACAGAGACAACAACAAACAGACACACAAAGTCTTGTTACAACGATTATTTATTAAATTTAAATTATCTGTAACACATTTTAAAAATTACACAATGCCACCTATCATGGTCACCATGGGTTTTTTTCACATCTTAAATGGTGGAAAAGAAACGTTCTAAAAAAAGACCCTTCAGTGATCTCTTCCTCCATTGCCCACTCTCATGGTATACCTCACCACCCCGCCCTCGCTGTACTTCCACTTCATGATTCCCATTGCTCTGGCTGAGGCAAATCCAACCCTGATATAAATTATTTCACCATAAGCCAGTGAATACGCTGTTCTAGAAAGTTCTTTTTCTTTTGATACCCGAATGGAAGCTTATGCCGTCTTCAATTATATGGTAACCCAACATAGCTTTCTTTTGCATTTAGCATATACTTAGTTAGTTGTTTTTTTTTTCCAAAAGCTGGTGATTTCTTTCCTTTTTTGTTGTGTTTGGTAGATTCCAAATCAAGTTCTCAATCATAATCTTTATAATTGTATACAGTCACGTCAAAGAATAATGAGGTATATTTTTCTATTCAATGTAATAATAAAATTTCATTCAGATATGAAACTGTTATGAGATTCGAAGAACAGGGCAAACAAACATCAATGACATACACCCTGCACAAACCAATAGCTGTCAAACCAATACTCCAAAATGGCGTTACTGAACAGCCAGCTTTTTTGCTCCAACCTTATCTGGCTTGAGAGTAAAGACAAGGTACAGAAGCACACAGAAATTACAGCAAGCTAATGGATGGACCATCAGTAAGAAATTTTTTACAGCAAAGACATTTATTTCTGAGTTCTGTTGTCATTTCGCAAACCATATATCCATTTTTTTCAGATGGATCTAACTTTTTTCGTTCGTTTTTCTTTTACCCCGCACATGCCAAAGGAGAAGTCTGGATTACAAAAGTACCTGAACAAATTGCTAGTATATCAGCATGCATAGCTGTTGGATATTTACAGACTATGTACACATATGGGACTAAAAGAGAGCGATGTACTTTTTTTTCTTATTGGTACTGTGGTGTTGTTCATTTACAGTGTCTGCTGAAAAGAAAGTTCAGAATCATATAGTTTGCTGAATACACAGAACATGCATGTTTAAGAGGCGGTACACTCAAACAGAAAAAAACACACAACCCATGACAAAATGTACACCCCCTCCACTGCCGCTATACATTTCCACCTGCTCCACCGTGTTCTTTTCCCCTCAGTGCGTTGCGTAATGCAGTTTGTTATGCTCTGGTTGACGAGACCAGTACTAGCACCAAGGGGTCGGACAGGTTAATTTACAGCACTAACCATGGCGTGAGGAAAAATGCAAACACCAAAAGAGCTCTAGGAACACACTGGTGAAGGACATTAAGCAATCTCTCCCCCTCCCCTTCTCTCTCTCTCTCTCTCTCTCTCTTTCTCTCTCTCTCTCTCCATGGAGCCCATCAACACTCACAGGTCCCTCTGTGCAAAGACAACACCTGGGCTATTACCATTTATCATGGAAGACATATTGACAAGGCCTATTGACTGTAATCAACCATTTGTGTGGTGTCACCAGATCTCTCAGTCATTGAGAACAAAAAGCCTTAAGATCCGGATATAGGGTGAGCCATTTATGGACAAATGGCCCCCTTTTTCTTAATCTGGCCATTTAAAGCCTGGGACCAATTCTGCTGAAGTATAACCACTGAAATGCAACCATTTGGCATTATTTACATGTCTGTTGGATTTTTTGTGGCTCTAGCTAATAACCATTTGGAAGACATGGATAAGTAGAAACCCTTTTTTAATTTTGAAACCATTTCGACTGCAGGTTGCTCCACACTCATTACTGAGCTCATTGAAGCTAATATATTGCTCATTGTGTCATTCAGCTGAACAAAGATAACACCCACACATGCCGGTGTAATTAAGGTCAGCGTATGCGACCAGCTCGCCTCACGCCGCACCGGTTAGCGGTTAGCTGTGTTTGATGAACGAGGGGGGCGGATGACTGGGCATGTTAATGCGCTACCTCATAAAGCTTATCGGTGACTGGGGTCACTCAAGCCAAGTGGTGGGGGGCTAATCTCTTCGGCAATATGACCCAACAGTTATAACCCACCCTTACCACTGCCCCCCCCCCCCCCCAACAACCTACAGTACCTCCGAGGATACCTCCCACGTCCCTGCATCAACAGAAAGCCTGGGCCTTGAAGCCCATGTGTAAAATAAAAGCAGACGTTTAACGGCGAAATTGAAATAAAGGAAAAACACTAATTAACCCTGGGCTGAAGGACAGAGGCCTCGGAGGGACAGCTTTACAACGCGAGCAATACTTTTTAATTGTACCCTGGCGACCACACTTCAAAAGATGAAAATTACAGCTCGACCCTAATTTTAACCGTAGTTGCAGCCTTTCTTGTCTCAGCCCCCTTGAAAGAGTATGGTTAGCCTGTGAATGTAAAACACATTCTTCACAGTCGACGAGGATTGGGAAGGATTTCGCCGTTTAATTTGAGTTAAAATGCCAGTCATTATCCTCGGGAAAGTCGTGATACAAATGTATCTTTTTGTTATACCTTGTTCCATTCTGTGATTTGCTCGTGATTGATGTCTATTCAACAGTTTGCACGTACGTTAAAGCCATTCTGTGCTCTCTCTCTCTTTCTCCCTCCGCCTTTCTCTCCCCCCTTTTCCCCTTCTCTATTCTGTCTCTCTCTCTGCTCTTTGTTCTCCGGGGTGCCAGAGGGGGGATTTGCGGACCGTGCCGTTTCACTGCTCTAATACGGAGGGATTACATCCGTCTCCCAGCGTGAGACGCTCGATGGCAGCCTGCTGGGCTCTGATCCAGCCCCCAGTGATGACCCATCTCCCCATTGTTGGGCCACAGAGGCTGCCTCTTTAACTGGCAGAGGTGCCTCACTGTTATTAAAACCCAGGCCCTATATAGGCCATTTGGTGGTGTTTTGGGTGGTGGTGGGTGATGGTGGTGGTGGTGGTGGGGGGGGGGGGCTTGACAGAAGCACAGGTGCTTGTGGTTAGTTGACTCACAGAGTCCTTTCAGCCTGGAATGGACAAAATAGCAACTTTTGTTCCGCTTCTTCTCACCCCCTCTCTTCCCCCTTTTGACAAAAAAAAAAACCCAGCATTGACCCATTGTGAGTAAGCCTGGCCATTTTTCATGTTGAGGTGATCAATGGGTCTGCCTGCGGTGTCTTCTGGCTTTCCTGTGATTAAAAGGTATTTGTGATGTTGTTGTTGTTCTCTCTCATCTCGCTGAGCTGGAGTGGGTGTAAAAGCTTAAATCAAGCTGTCAGGTGCCTGAGTGCATGGCTGAAGAGTGCAGGCTAAAAAAGCCACCTGTTTTTATTCTGGACGCATTTTATCGTCCTCGTTTTATTTATTTCAGTAACACGGGAAGTGTATATGGTTTTTTTTTGTTTTTTGAGAGAAGCCTTTCCCTCAAATAACCTCTTGAGATTCAGGAAATTAAATCTGCTGCTGGTCATGATACTCCATCTGAGAAGCAGTAAGGAGGGGCTGAGGCCATATGCACTTCTTCAATCTTTCTTCTTTTCTTTCTATTTTTTCCTCCCAAAGCTCCTGTGTCAAACCAAGTATCGCCCTGTTTCTGGAGTTCAAGCAGGGATCAGGCCTGACCAATTAGTTGTATTTGGGACTGTTGAGCTAATCTGGCCAATCTTCTTGAGGGCCGATCCCATCTCTGTGAGGCTGCAGGGACTGAGGATTGGGGGCTCAGTGCTCCTAACAGGCTTTGGCAATGCTGTTGTCCCCCTAACCCCAGTCTATTAGGCCTTAAAACACAGGGCTGGCATACTCCTTCCTGCTTCTACAGTGTACACATCTTTAGGAGTTGCTAACGCGGGCATAGATCTGGTCAAAGATTACACACCCTTCTGTAACATTACGCTATGCTCATTTTAGTGTGATAACTGTTATGCTGACGCCTATTAAAAGCAGATGCAGGTAGTTTCTGACACTGGCAAGGTGTGTCTGTAGGGTCTCGTGTCATACACTGACTTGTCTGTGACATCTGAATTGGTGAGGTTAAGCAAAAAGTGACAGACAGATAGAGCAGAGCTGGATGGGAGTTTTTCGGGGGGTTAGAGTGGGGGTGGGTGGTCCTGATTTAAAGGGTTGCCCTCTACCAGAATAATCCCACTGCCCTTGTGACCCCACTCCTAAAAGAACGTCTGCCCCAGACCTACTCCAAATCTACAACTTATGACACCAAACCTTACAACATGGGGCTTACCAGGCCCAACACGTGACACGTGACACATGCACACGTGTGGGTGGAGGTGAGAGAAGGAACTCCTGTATTAATGTGGGAGTTCTGTATTCATGATAGCTACAACTGTGCTCATCTCAGACTATGCTCTCAGCTCCATATGCTAAAAATCTCAATTTATTACAGCTACAGTGGCCAGGTCGTGTCTGTGTGTGCGTGTGCATGTGCATGTGTGAGTGTATTTGTGTGCTGTTGTTTGTGGAATGGCTGTGCATGTGTGCTTGTGTGTGGCTATGGGTGTGTGTGTGTGTGTGTGTGTGTGTGTGTCTGCATGTGTGGATGTGTGTATGTTGGCTGTGTGTGTGTGTGTGTGTGTGTCCAAGCGCATATGCTGAGGCCAGCTCTCTGGGACGGTGTGCTGAGAAAGGCTCAGCGTTACACCACCATCGTTGCTCAGTAACCATCGGTGCTTCACACCTAATTCCTCCGTATCAGCAAGATCCTCTTGGTTGTCTCCGGGAGGAGTGTTTACTTGCTCGGCCGTGCGTCTCGTCCTAAAGGGCCTCATTCTCAGCCCCAACAGCAGCGGCACAGCCATTAGCCAGCCACACTGAGAAAACACTTCAAATGAAGCGGAATACTTAGAACGCCACTGATGATTAACCAAACAGAGGGAGCAGAAACATCATTTGCACTCGTTTCTTTTTTTCCCCTTGAAAGAGGAATTTAAAAGCTGGTGAGCTGGTGTCTAAGTCAGTACTGTAATATTCTGCCCTTTAACCTCATGACGAGCCCTCTACCCACATCACCTGGGCAGGGGGGGGGGGGGGGGTTCATCTCCACAGATTGACAAATGGCTCTCCAAGCGCGGCCTATGATAGTCCCTCATTACTCCCCCATCCCAACCCCACCACCACCACCACCACCACACACCCTCTTTGCCTAATCCAAAAACAAGCGTCTTCTCGGCCCGTTCCCCCCAGCCGACCAACCAAACCAGCTCTCCTACCTCACCCCACCCCACCCCACCCCACCCCACTCTCTTACCGGGCGAGATTGATGAGTTACTCTACCTCGACAGCTTGCAGCCGTCTGACCGGGGAGTGAGGGACAGGGGGCTGTGGCCTGATTAAATGGAGTGACGGTACGCGTGGGAGAAGAACAGGCAGACGGAGAAAACACGAGAGACAGAGAGAAGGGGGGTGAGAGAGAGAGAGAGAGAGAGAGAGAGAGAGGGAGAGAGAGAGGGCGGGAGGGAGGGAGGGAGAGAGAGAAGGAGGCCGACCTGAGTGCTGTGCTAAAGAGGCACACCTCCCACTCACGACACTCTTTTTCTCCCTCCCTCTCTCCCTCCCTCCCTTTCCCCCGACCTATCCATCATGTTAATATACCTCTGCTCTGGCCCTCGGGGTAATATATCTTTGACCTGTGATTACACTAACAGCTTATTGTTTGCACACTGAACAATCCCATTATGTAGCATGTCTGTTTACATACTGTTGTTTAGATAAGGACTTTTCTATGTTGCATAAAGCGCTGTAGGCACACTACCAAGTGCCGCGCCACTCTATCGAGCGCAAGCAAAAAGTCATCCAATTCTGAAACACACGGACCGCTCTCACGGTTACGTGGCAAGGCCAGTCTTTGAACTTGTGCTGCGTCTAATTTGACACGTTCCACCATTAAAGAATAAAAAATAATCACGAAAATTGCTTTGCATACTGTCAAAGTATGGTTTCATTTTGTTCCTTTTTTTTTTTTTTGACAAAGAAAATAGAGACGCTTTAAACTTGGAGAGATCAACAGTACCTCAACATGTTGCCTTTTTAACGAGCTGCCGTGAATCCCCAGCTCCTGACAGACTTATCCCGTAATGCGTCTGCCTTTCAGATCTGCATTTACTTATCAGCAGCGCGCCAGGTACAGGCCCAGGGGGACCAGAGGGACGGGCTCTTTTGATGTGGCATTTATGCACAAGATGGCCAAAGGCAGGGAAAGTAAACACATACATCAAAAGCAACCTGCTGCTTAAAATACACATTATTAATAATAACAAGAAAAACATCTCGCTGCAAAGGAAGCCATTCATTTGCATAACACTGGTGTGAATTAAAAAAAAAGAAAAAAAAAAAAAAAAACATTTACAAAGTTGCGACGAGTAGTTATAAGGACTTAAGTTGTCTCAGGTCATAATAATACCTTTACTTTGCCATGTTAGGTGTAGAAAGCCTTAATTTTGATCTGATAAAAAGAGAACTATGGGCCTAAAGTAGTCTGCATTAATCAGCCACCAAAGATATAACAATTGTAACGTTGGAGACGTAAAAACATTTGAAGTTAAAACAAAATTACAGTTTCACATAAGAATAAATAGCGTAGAATATAAAAACCCATGTTGCAAAATAATGGCATGCCCCTCACAAATAAATTGTTTGAAACAGAACAGAAGCAGAAACAGCCACTCAGAAAGACTATTTTTGCTTTTTTTCCATTACATAAAGTTGACATAGTTAAGCAGAATTAAGAGAATCAGGAAAAAAGCACTCTGTCCCCCAATTGCCTTCCCAACACTGAGCAACAGCAGCTGTATTAGGCGAGGATGGGAGGCTCAGTGGAGTGGAAGGACACCAGGTATTTACATGCTTGCCAAAACATCTGCTTCCCTTTAGCTGCGGCACTCTTATTAGCGCCGAGGCTGCCAGGAGCAGGGAAGGGCGAGGGGTCACCCAGGCCCATGTCCATGTGCCAGTAGAGATGCCCAAACTTTAGGAGAGACTTTGCAGCTTCTGCAAAACTCAGACCAGCTTAGACAGAAGAGCTACCCTTTTCTAAATCAAACAAACAAAAACAAACAAACAAACAAACAAAACATATCACAGTTTGGCTCTCCCCCAGAATTAGCAATGTGCTTCCCTAACTAGAGAATGTCTGGCTTTTATCATATGCTGGTTGCTAAGCCAAATTCAGTGCAAGGCTCTGGCAGCCTCTGGCAACTGTTTGAGATAATCCCTATGAACGTTACACAGATCGACAGTTTCTGGCGAGTTGCCTTTACCACTTTCGTGACTGAAGCGGGTGGACTTTGCTTTTTGAATAAAAAAACTGCCTTCATTCTTTGGTTGAGGTTTCTGTTCTAAAAGCACAAGTTGGATGGAGAAATGCGCCATAATTGATAGATTCAGTAATAAATAAATGAAATATAACTGCATAGCTTGAAAGGCAGGTCGGTCATACAGTAAAAGTTTCTCGCATTAGGCATTTTGATGCCACTGCAGCCATTATGTGCTGTTTCGGAAAACACTATGGTATGCTGAACTCCACTACCCCTGGCCAATTCCAAATCACTGCTGTCAATGCTACTTTTCCTCTCATCTAAGTCAGCGTGCAGGTCAGCCTTCACAGCTAAAAAGTTCTCTCTGTACAAGTGAGACATTTACATATGTACACCCCCCTCCCTTTCCCCCTCGTGTTGTTTTGTTGTTCAGTCCCGTTGCTCAGTGGTTCCAGCCAAAGCAGAATAGATGGACCGGTCCTCGCCCCTCACGGGCAGCAGGTCTGGGCTCATGCAGACAGGTGGGGGGAGAGGGCTTGGGCAGGGCGGGCCAGGGCCTCTGGGATACGGAGATGGAAGTAGAGGACGATGCAGACGGAGGGAGAGAGGGTGGCGAGGGCTTCTGGGGGGTGGAGGTGGGAACTGGATGATGATGCGTTCACTGCGGTCGTCTTGCGTCGCGTGCATTTCATGCAGAGGCTCTGCGCTCTCTCGCCACACCAGTCATGGCTGTGCACA
This sequence comes from Coilia nasus, assembly GCA_027475355.1. NCBI lineage: Eukaryota > Metazoa > Chordata > Actinopteri > Clupeiformes > Engraulidae > Coilia > Coilia nasus. Next base: position 28,237,351 of record CM050207.1, read on the forward strand.
AAGGCAACCATCTATGTCTGAATGCCAGTCCATGGTGACGCATTTATCTTTTTGTCTTTTTGTCTTTTTTATACAACACAGAGAAAGAGAGAAAGGGAGAGATACAGAAAGAGAGAGAGAAATAGAGAGAAAAATAGAGTCTTTCTAAAAAATTGTGATTGAGGTGATGTAAGTTTTGCCATTCCTGTTTTATTCCAGCAGCCAAGTTTGGAGTCGTAGTTGGTTGCCTTGAAGCATGTTGGTTTGCTTCATTGATTTGGTCAGGGGGGAGGTTCAGGATCGTACGCCTATTGCTAATCCTGGATGAAGTCTCCCTCTCTGAACCAACAGAGCCACAAATGGCTGATAGTCCTCCAACATGATAAAACCACAAGCAAATAACTTTGACAGAGAGTGGAAACAAACCAGACAAAAACAATAATAAAGATAAAAAACAAAGGGGTAGAAATAATTCAATTTCCAAGTGTGAGGTTTCTTGTTAAGGAGTCATGACTTTTTGGACACAGGTTTAAGATTAGGATTGCCCATACAGGCAGCGATATGTATGCTGAAGAGAACTCTCTGAATTCCTTTTTTTTGCCTCTCCTACTCTACTTATTTATTTATTTACTTATTTATAAAAGCCTTACATAACTCCAAGTCAGAGCCATCTAGACTTTACAAGCAACTGTCAGTCTGCTACAGTATATAATGTCAAATTTGGGCTCTGATCATTTATAAAATGGCCAAAATTAAGCTGCTATAACATGTATATAAGTCTATCCAGATGTAATTTAACATTAACCTTGGATGTCAGCCATTTTCAAACTATATTAAATGACCATCTAGCAATGTCTCTATACATTAATGTAAATATACAGGTTCTAAAATGGATTTGTTGGCATCATGAGATGAGTAACTAAGATATGTAATAGCTTCTATTTACTCATGTGGTTTTCATCTACAAGGAATGCATCTGGGGAAATGCATGCTAGTGTACATCACACATGTTGGGTATAAGTTCTGGAAGACTTCCTTTCTACGCTAATAGTCAACATAAAGTAATGACTCCAGTGACAGAAGAATAAGGGGGGAAATCCATTCATTCAGATAGGGAAATGTACAGCATGGGGCATATACATGGGCCTCTGAAGTCTTGCGTGAGTAAAACGATAACAGAACCAGGCCAAGAGTATTCATCGTATTTACAATCACTGAAAAAATGCGCTCAGGGACAGCCTAGTTCTCAGACTGTCCCCGTGTGATGAGGTAAATGGATGTCTAGATGTTTTTTTTTTTTTTTCGTTACAATAACATGCATGGAGTCTCACCTGAAGACAAAATAGTATTTCCAGTTCATAATATTTTTCATACAACCAGATGTCTGTCAACGTACACACCTTCTCTCTCTATTTTTTGTTCCTTCTTTTGTTTGTTTTGTTTGTTTTTCTCCTTGATTTTTTTCTAGAAAAGGCCAAAGGTAAAATAAAGGAGAGGAGAAGAGGAGGAGCAGGAGGAGGCACACGGGGGTGCCCAAAGAGCCGAGTCAGAAAGGAGCGGTGGTGGTAGTGGGGGGGGGGGGGGGGGGGCGAAAGGTGAGTGGGTCTCTTGTCACTTCTGTTTGCGTCTCCTTCAGCGGGGTTGTGGTGGGATTGGATTGGTTGGTTGGTTGGTTGGCTGTTGTTTTGTTGTTGTTATTTTTTTGTTTTCTCTCAAAGGTTGTGCTTTGTGGAAGGCCCTGCACCGTGGTTCAGCCTCGGCATTCCGTCGCCATGTTATCTGTGGAGACAGACAGAGAGAGAGAGAGAGAGAGAGAGAGAGAGAGAGAGAGAGAGAGAGAGAGAGAGAGAGAGACAAAGATTGGGGGAGAAGGAGAAAAGGCAGCAAGAGAAAGAGAGGGAGGGAGATAGAGAAAAAGAGGGAGAGAGAGAGAAAAAAGGGCTTTTACAAGACATGACTCACAACAGCCATCTGTATGCATGCCCCCCCCCCTTGTGTGCGCATGTGAACCAGAGCGAGAGGGAAACGCAGGAAGGTGAGATGAGTGTCGTCCTCCACCGCAGAGGCCCTCCTTACCCTATTTATCCCAGGCCGCAGCCATGCAACATGACTCACTGTGTGTGTGTGTGTGTGTGTGTGTGTGTGTGTGTGTGTGTGTGTGTGTGTGTGTGTGTGTGTGTGTTGAGGTGATGAGAGGGACAGGTAGATTGTCTCTCTCACCCCTCGCTGGTTCTCATGAGAGTGGAGAATGTTGCGGTGACCACCCTGTGAGTCCCCCTACCAACCCACACCCCCCTTGCACATGCAGACACACACACACACACACACACACACACACACACACACACACGCACCCCCGGTGCCTAGATTAGGAGCGACAACGCTGTGCGCCCCGAGGGTGACTCTATTTTCAGTTTCAATTAAGCTCAGGCCCTGTGGTGGGCAGCCGCTGCTTCCACTGAAGTTGATTCATGTTTCCCACCAGAGGACTTCTCCAGAACAGGCTACTGTGTGAAGCCCTTTTCACAGCTCGCATCAGGGCCCATGATGAACTCACCCTGCACCACTAACACCAACCAACCAACCAACCAACCACCAGCACCAGCAGACATGGCAGCACTAATAAGACTGGATCTGATTGGACATGTAGGAGATGGAGTGAGCTGCTGCACTGAACTAGAGGCTTGCCTAACAGCTGTTACACAACAAGCAGTTGGACCACCTCATTCATTCTACCTAAAACAACAGATCTAGCCACAGGGTAATGATATAGTTGGGGTTAATATGTATACATGCGTGTGTGTGTGTGTGTGTTTGTGTGTGTGTTTGTGTGTGTGTGTGTGTGTGTGTGTGTGTGCGTACGTGCATGTTTGTGTGTGTGTGTGTTCTACCCCACAGGTAGAAAGCGTTTGAAGGAGTGCAGCTGGCTTGTTCTCAGGGCCTCACACTCATGTGCGCGTGGGTGGCCCATTAGGCACAGAGGCACGTTTATGCTTTGGCATATATGATCACTGCTACTTAGGGAGGGGAAAATACTAGTGAAAAGAGCTGAAATGATTCAGTCTGTTAACCTCAAAATATGATTAATCAGAGAAGCACTCATGCAAGACACAGAAGTGGCTTCTTACAGGCACTCCCACTTCCCTTCTCTCTCTCTCTCTCTTTCTCTCTCTGTCTCTCTCTCTGTACACACATGGATATTGTTGAAAACAAAGTGGTGTTTTTTTAAAGATTTATTTAAAGCTGATATCCACAATAACCATGAAGCACTGGGCACAGATACTATCACTTCCATCAGTTCTTGTAAATACTTTTTTCTGGTTTTGTGGGATAATATATTGTATCAGTGCCAGTCATACAGCAATATGTAAATATAAATTGTGCTAAATATGTAATGATGGAAATTTGGCACAGTAAATGATTTGGTAACAGTCATTTCTAATGTTTTTGCAGACAACCACATATGCAAATAATATTTTTATGACAAAAATGAGAACCAAAGTATTTACTGATTATATACAGAGGGGACCAAATGATAGAAACAACATAGTATTTACCCATTTCCTGTTTACTATATTTAGTATTACCTGCTGTAAGTGCCTGCACTGAATGTGTACCCAGCATTATCAGGTGCTGTCTTGTGTTCAACGTATCAAGTACAAATTCAGATAAGGCTTTAAAAAGCCACCATATTCAACAACAGGATCTTCACAAAAAAATTGACTTCTGGCATGTGAAAAAACACAACAGAAAAAAAACAATAGGTCAGGCAATCACAGAAGGTAACGCAGTGCAACTATGATAAGGACCAGAGCATTGGGGATGCTCCATGCTGTTGTGTGTGGATTCTGCCAGGGTACTGTCCGCAGTACATGTTTACAGACAAAGACAAACACACACAACACACACATACACACACACACACACACACACACACACACCAGGTGGCCCAGAGGAGAGTTGCAGCTGGAAGTCTCTTGTGGGGTGCCCCTGCTCCAGCTGTGCCCACAGGTCAGGATGGGACAGCGCTCTGCTCCCAAAACCTGTGTGTGTATGTGTGTACAGTATGTTTGTGTGTGTGTGAGAGTGTGCATGCATCCCAGAAACAAAGGTCCTGTGATTTAAGGGACCCCAGTCCCTTAATATGCTGTCTCTCTGTATTGATGTCCCCAGGCATCAAAATGGAGCCTCTGAGGACTACATGTGGCAGAGCATAGAAGGAGGCTTCAGGTCTGGTGATGTGTTCCTAGTGTCACTGACGGACCAAACCGCTAACCTCCCCTCAGCAGTGAAAAAAAGACTTTTTTTCTTTCTTTCTTTGTTCAAATAAAAGGTCTTTTTAAAGTCGCTCTGATCCCCTGAGGATGAGGCCAAGCAGGACCTGAGGGGGGCAAGACTGCAGAGTGACCCCTGGACAGACACAGAACCTACTACTACTATTGGTCTGTGTGTATGTGTGTGTATGTGTGTGTATGTCTGTGTCTGTGTGTGTTTACTTGTGTGTTTGGGGGGGGGGCTGTCTGGTCGGAAGAGCGATGGGGGCCTCTCACAGGCCCCTAACCTGGGCTCTAAGGTTGCTCCGAGCCTGCTTAGCTCATCAATAATTGACAGGGCCAAACCAATCAGAACAATTTGCTCCCCACAGCGAAGTGCTCGAGCAGGCTCAGGGCAGTTAATCATTAATGAGGCAATTAGCTGAAATGGTTACACCTGGGCTGAGTAGCTTTGCGGAGGAGGGCCACTTGTCTGCTACCCCCGAAACCCCACCGCCCAACCCCCGCCTCCCCGCCACACACCCAACCTCCGCCTCTCCCCACCCACCACCACTAGATCCTGTGATATCAACTGACACGAGTCCCCAGCCTGGAGAAGTGTCGGGAGGAGCTGGCAGAGACAACAGGAGGTGTGAGGTGACATGTTCTCCTCCACCTCCATAGGAGTCACTCGTATAAGGTGGTGTGGGAGTTGGAGGAAGGCGGAGGGGGGGAAGGGGGCGGGAGGGGTGGGGCAGTGGTGGTGCTGGTGGTGGGGGAAGGAGAAGTGGGCCGTTCTTTGGGGTTGTTGACAAGGGAACCTGAGCGCCGGCATAGAGGACCACCCAAGGTGGCCTGGCGGAGAGCATCCCGCGGGGAAGGGGGGGGGGGGTACCTCTGCAGGCTGCAAAGGCGCTGATCTGGGTAACGGCACTCGGACATGGGGGGAAACATGAAAATAAATGTGAGAAAGAGTGAAAAGAAGACACGAGGGAATAAAAAGCACGATCCCTAACAAAAAAGGAGGGTTTTCTGTTTTGAAGAAAGCAGGGAGAGGATTGATGCGATTTAGAGAAAAAAAAATCAAAGTCCTGAGAGACAGCATCACAAAAAGCCTTCGATTGCTTATATCGGAACCATTTTATTGTTTGATCCCCCTCTGGACATCTGGACGAGGTCTGAAAACCAGCAACCCTGATCTGCTGACCCCCCATCCTTTAACCACATCTGTACAGTATTCACACACTTCACAGTAATCTCACACTTCCCTGTTTCTCTCTCTTTCTCTCTTTCTCTCGTTCACTCTCTGCTCTGTTCCCTTCTTCTTCTCTCTCTTTTGTTATCCTTCTCTCCTCTCTGTCCCTCTGTCTCGCTATTCTCTCTATCCTTCTCTCAGACACACACACACACACACACACACACACACACATACACACACACACACACACACACACACACATACATATACCCACAGAGCCATTCCTCGCACATCCAAGTTGTGGGATTGACATGGACATGGTTGTACATTACATGTGGGTATGAGGATATAAACTGCATTGCATGTTGGACTCGGTGGACGCTTTGCTTTATCCTGGACTCAGCCACGGGCTCAACCACTAATCCGTTCTTGGCTGCGCTCCGCTCTTCTGCTTGGGCCTGGTTCCCATCATATACAGCCCATCTATATAAGTCCACTTTTAGCTCCTCTCTCTCTCTCTCTCTCTCTCTCTCTCTCTCTCTCCCAATGTGTGTGTGTCTTGTTGGTAATTTGGGTGTATGTGTGGGTAATGTGTGCTTGTGTGTGTGTGTGTGTGTGTGTATTGTTTTATATATGTGTGTGTGTTTGTGCAAGTGTGTATGCTTGTGCTATTCTTCTACACCTGAGTGTATTAAGCAATTTTGTGGAATGCTCATTTTGAGTTGAGAGTAACGGTTGAATAATAATTTGTTTACACTGAGTGTTTTTTTTTTTCATTTTCTCCTTTGAAAACAAAGACAAGCTTTTGCTCTGAATGCTTCCCCAGCTTTCTAATCACCTTAATGCAGCGTCACTTTCAATATATTGCAGTGATGGTGGGATTAGAGGGAGACAGCCAAAGGAAGGAGATACAGTATGTGTTCATGAGAGAGGAGGGGAAGAGAGGAAGGGAGAAAGAGAGACTGAGACTGTGTGTGTGTGTGTGTGTGTGTATGTCTACAGTATGTCTGTCTACGTGTCTGTGCATCTTTGTGTGTCTGTGTCTGTGTGTCTTTGTGTGTGAGCTTGCAGACTGTTCTACTGTATATTAAGTATCTGGTTTCCTTATTCCTCAGTCCCAGGAATAAGCCAAATGCGTAACTTTTCATCCCCCATCATGTCAAACTATGCAAACTGCAGTAAGTGGAATTTTCTGAGAAGTATTTTTAATCCACTATTGAAATCAGTTCATTTGGCTTTATGTGAAACTGCATCAGGATCAAAATGTTAACAAGTGTCATTTTTTCACTGCAATTAAACACAACATTTGAAAAATCAAATATACCATTATATAGCATACATTTTATTTATACTAAAGCTTTACTGATGTTTACTTACCGGTATGTAAGGTCTGTTATAAAATTTTAATTGTTTTCAATTTTTCCAACTGTATTTCATGTCATTTCAATAATTAGGAAGTGTAACATCGCAGTGTTTGCCTGCCTTTAATTGAAAAGGTTCCCTACTATGAAACAGCACTGAAATAAAAAATATTTGATTTTTGTCTCCCTGCGCTTTATTAAGCTATTTTGCTTTTTTATCTCTTTCCTTGATTTACATGGCCCTTAAAAGATGGTGGCAATTATATCAAAACTGATTGGATGCTTGGCCCACCTCCGTGTCTGATATTGACAACTGCGATGATATTGCAGGGAGATACTATATGTTTAATGATCACTATTCACTTTTATGGGCCTCTTCGGAGCAGACACTCAATAAATATTTGCTATGAGGATATTTGCCATCCCCACTTCAGCGTGCTATAAAAAACCACCACCTATATGTATTGAGATAAGCGTGTAATTAAAATTGTAAATCAATATTTATTAGGAACCTCGACGAGATCAATGCCAAACGCAGCGGTGTGTCTGATGAAGAGCCTGTGCATGCGTGAGCGAGAAGAAGGAGAATGGGGGTGAAAAAAAATCAGCGTAGTAACTCTTTCAGAGTTGAGACTCGCGTTGATTACCTCAAGTTAAATCAGGAAACAAACTCCAACATGTTAGCACACACTAGCGTCACACGCAAGACACGCGCAACACGGTAAGCCCAAACATCCTCCCAAAGCTTTCTGAGGGGATCCATTCCACTTCATGTGATGATTATATGTCTCTGTCGCGTGTGTATTTGAACTCTCGACCGGCCATCTATCGGTGCGTTGAGGAACATGTGGACGGGCCTCGGCAGGCTCTCTGGGCTTCCGCCGGCAGTGAGGCTGAAGGTGACTGGATTCACCCTTCAGCTGCGGCTGCCTTTGTCAAGCGGAGAGGCGGGCTGAGAATAACCGTGCCGCCGTTCCGCTTGGCTGTGCATAAAAATGCTTTTCAGACTGCCTGAGATAAGACCGGGGAGCAGGCAGGCTGTCAGCGGTGTCAGCGAGCCGTACTGTACTAAAACAAATCTACAAATCTCAGCCACGCCGCCAGGTCACGCTCAGCACACTTTTCTCAAGCTGCCCGAGAAAACAGAGCAGAGTGTCAACCATATGCACGTACACAAACACACACACACACACACACACATACAGAAATAGACTGACACGTAAACACACACAAACACACACATTGACACCCCACCCCCAGTGTCTCCACCTGCCTAAAATTACACAAAACCATCAAAAAGGATACACACACACGCATACACACATACACAAACAAGCACTCCTTCTAGAAACATACAGACACACACACCTCACAGCCCACCTGGCATTTTGCTACCTGCTTAAAATAACCTAACGCTTTCATTGAGTGAAAGTACCACACATCCACCCACTGCCGCACGCACACACACACACACACACACATATACACCCACACACACAGACAAACACACATGTGTGTCACTCCACCCAGCCCCTCTTCCTCTCTAAACCACACATCTGAAAAGTGAGCCAAACATTTTTTCTACCACACTTTCAACTGACTACGTTTGCTACACATAGCAAGAAGGAAAGAGAGAGCGTGTGTCAGAGAGAAAGCACACTGTTTCACACCACTAGCATAGCCTTTAGCCTACATGTAACATACACACACAGCTCCTGCCTGTATATCACAGAAGCAGACTGCGTGCCATGAAAAACAAGAGAAGTTAAAAACTTAATGGAGCATTTTTTATTGTTTAAAAATCATTGCACATTTAAAAGGGCCCAGAAAACATTGGTTGGCCTCAATTGTACATTAAAAATGAAGTTATGAGCTGTGAGCTAAATTATTGATGCTGGCATGCAAAATCGGCCCTCACTGCCAACGTGTCACTGTAGTTTTTGCTGATGTTGCTTCCTGTATTGATAATTTCTCATCTAAAAGGTCCATAAAGTCTTGATCTGTGAAAGATGGTAAATGGTAAAGGAAACCCTGCAATAAGCAGATCTTAGATGAGATTCAAGACGGAGAAAGAGACAGAAAAGAGGGTGTGTTGTGTGTGGTACTTTCATCTCTCTGCGAGTGCCTGTGTGTGTCTATATGTGTGTGCATGTACTATATGTGTGTGTGTGTGTGTCCTCCTAGCATGACTTTGTCCATACACAGGTCTGCTATGCATTTGTGTATTTATGAGTAACTGTGTGCGTGACAGGTCTAATGGTGAGTAAGAGTGGATTCTTATTGGTGCAAACTATTGGCAGACTTGTGTGACTGTTGCATAAATGTCACCTTCCAGCAACTACAGTGACACAGACGTTACCTACAAACGTGAGACAGTGTGCCGAGACCCGTGCATGCCTGCTGGCACTGACGCATATGAAAACTTATCGGTCAAGCCCCACCCCTCTCTTCTGCCACTCTTTTCCCATCAACTGAACCTGATTACACTCAGTGCCGGCGTTACATCACCCCGCAGCACACTCCCTGTGTGTGTGTGTGTGTGTATGTATGACACACAGTGTGTGAAAATGGTTTCTGGGTGCAGTGGGCGTGAGTGAGTGTGGGATGTCTTGTGTGCGTTCGTTTGCACACAGCGAAGTGTGCTTTCTTTACAGCGGTCACTGGTGTGGGGCCGTCCCTCTTCTAGGCACGGATGTGACGCTTCCTGCAATGCAAATGGCTGTGGTTCAAACTGCAAGCGATATAGCGATAAGGAGAAAGAAACAGATACATAGAGAGAGAGAGACAGAGAAAGAAAAAGATAGACAGATGGAGACAAAGATACATAGAGAGAGAGACAGAGGAAGGAAAGAAGAAAAAGGCAGAAAAAGGGAGACAGATAGACTAAGAGAAAGACTGATAAAAAAGAGAGACAGAGAAAGAAACAGAAAAAAAGATCGAGAGAGGGAGCGAGAGATCAGCATTGTTTTATTATCTTAACAAACCCAAAGCAACAAAGAGTGAATCTTTGAAAAACAATTGTGTCGGCCTCTCGTGCTGCCTCTAGATAAAGTCGCGTCGACGTGCCACTGTGCACGCCAACGTGCGTAGCACTGTAAACGGAGCCACACGTAGGCCGATCGATATTGCGGCGTATCCATGATGGCGGGGGGGAGGAGCGGGAATGGTGCGTCCTGACCCGGGTTTGCAGAGGAGGCTGCGGAGGAAAGCGTCGAACTTATGAGAAACTGAAACAGAAAGACGTGCGGCGCGAGGACACTCTGAGAACAGGCTGATCTTTTTCCACGCTGAGGCAAGGTTAACGGAACACGCAACGCATCGCGCACACAGGGCCCTCGGAAATTTCCTCGTGACCTTCCACTTATCTGAGCCTGAAGTTTTTTTTTTTTCTCTTTTTTTCCCTCGCAGAGAGGGTAGAACTCCATGCGCGCTGCCTTGCCTCGCCCTGAAAAACATTCTCCCCAAACACACACATACATACACACACACACACACACACACACAGGCGCAGAGCCGTGCTTTGGAGGGCCCAGGAGAGATCTCCACTGCCAAACACGCGGAGCCAACGGCGGACTGAGTCAACCCCTCAAAAACAAACTCGCACCACAGCTGTGTCTTTGTCTAATTAAGCAAGCACAGGTGTACCACTACAGGTCACAAACTGTTGGTCAGCTTCTTCCAGCCCCCCCCCCACCCCCATACAAACCCAACCTTTTTTAAATTGGTCTGCATGTGGGGTTTTTATCTCTGCATCAGCATGTAGCCTTTTTTATATCCATGTGTGTACATGGAGTCTGTCCAAATGCATACGGGAGAAAAAGATAGCTGTTTAAAAAGTCATTTGGGAACGTTATAAGTCCTGCTTGTGTGAGAGGGGGTGTGTGCGTGGAAAAATCCAGAAGCTTTTTTTTTGTTTAAGGAAGAAGAAAAATCTAAAACACCCTTATCTTCCCTAATTCAGGGGTATTTTGGGAGCGCTGTGCTGGGGAAGTTCGGCCATGTTCATACAGGCTGATTTACGGGTTGCTCAGACCATAATAAGGACGCCGGTTGCTCAATCACGGCAGAGTATTTATAGAGTATGCCGCAATGATGACTGCTCCATACACCCACTGGGATTTCACAATGCATTTGCTTTCTGGCACGCTGTCCATAGGTAAAATGGAAGTAGCCGAAGTCAATAAGTATATAAATAGTCCAGATAACCAAACAATTCCCAACAAGTTACTTCAATTGACTTTAAAGTATTGTGAGTAGCCAAAGTGCTACTATTAGATGTTCCTAAAAAAAGAATATAAAAAGTAGAAGGTCAAAATAATGAACTGCAGGATTAACTGGTAGAAAACCAGATATTAATCTTGAAATCTGATGAAATACCTTTGCTGTGATGTGCATATCTCATGCATTGTATAATTATGTCATGCAATTTAATATTCTATGTGCTTTCCGAAACATTAATTTAGGCTACAAAAGTAATAGAAAAAAATTAGCACTCAACTGTGTCTGTCTGTGCACGTGCATACTGTACATGTGTGTGTGTGTGTGTGTGCGCGTGCGTGCGTGCGTGCGTGCGTGCGTGCGTGCGTGCGTGTACAAATTAGAAGCCAAATATATTTTGGAACTGTTAAAGACTGTATTTTCAGTATGTGGAACATGCACACACTGGTAAACTATTTAGGAAAGTTTGACTTTGCTAAAACATTTCCATCACTACATTTGCAGTGCTACCGTTTTTGTGGTCTGGCAATCTGATTCTTTTTCAATGGAAATTGAAATTGCTTTAAGAAAAAGTGGAATAAAAAAAAAAAATCCAAATAGACCTTTCTGGTCTGCAAGTGATTGGACTGTAGCATGTTGACATGGACGATAGAATGAGCATATTTACATTTGCGCGAGACAAGTCTAAGTCCTTCTGACTCTACTTTTTCTCCCTCAAATCAGAAACAGCTTCTCAAGTTCCACATGCAAACAATTACCTCATACCACACATTGATTTTCCCCTGGTAACTTATTCAAATCTGGGGCAGAGACTGGCACTACTGCCGATCCTGAAACATGTTGTGGTTTGTGCGTTGAAAAAAAAAAGGAGCCCGCCAACATGTGAAGATGTTTAAGCACTGAATGACTCTTATTCAAATAGAAGATAAAAATAGCTCTGTTTCAGTTGAAATATTACAACTGCAGGACTAAGTTCTAAAGTCAGAAAAAAAATCATGTAGGTTTATGCAAAAAAATGCTCTACTTAATAACCCAGAAACCATCAAAAACAATAAATATTACGTATCTTACTTTGAACTGTTATCCACTGTAATAATAGGAAACAATATACACATATTTATATTCCAATAAAAGAGAAACAATAAAAAGATATGTGATGCATAACAGTCTTCTTCCATATATATCTGTGTGTGTGTGTGTGTGTGTGTGTGTGTGTGTGTGTGTGTGTGTGTGTTAGACATAAGTAGTACAGGGTCCACAAAAAGAAGGAAAGAAAAGACATGGTATGTTAGACATGAGCAGTACAGCTTCCAAAAAAAGAAAAGAAAAGACAAACCTGAGAACAGAGTAGGAGACAAACAGACAGCGTTATTGTCGCCGTGGTAGCAATGCCAAGAGTGTTCAGGAGACAGTGCGAGGTGGAGGCAATGAGACATCCATAATGGGCCCTGCCAGCTCTGCCTGTCGGGGCTCCTGGCCAACCACGCTGCTCCATACAAGGCCAGAGGTGAGCCCCCCTAAGGTCTCGGTGACAGGTCTCTCTGTGTTCACACAGGCCTCTATGAAGCTTGGTCTCTGACCCCAGCTACACCTCATCAGCTGCACTGGAGGACACCTCTCTCTCTCTCTCTCTCTCTCTCTCTCTCTCTCTCTCTTTCCCTCACTGGCACAGCCCTATGATTGGTGCCAGAAGGCAGATGCCTACATCTGTTTTTTATATTTATATGCCTGTAAGATTTCAACGAGTTCATCAGAAAAATGACTATGTCCGCTGCCTACGTGTGTGTGTGTGAGTGAGTGTGTGTGTGTGTGTGTGTGTGAGAGAGAGAGAGAAAGTGTGTGGGGGAGCGAGTGGGAGCCTATTTAGTCACCGGAAAACATGTGCTAACACAACAGGTACAGATCTAATCAGTGTACTGTGGTTAATGTGCGTGGTCAAACTAACTTTCGCAGGTATGTTATTGTACTATTGTATTTTACTTCTATCTTTTCAGTTACTGAATTTGAAATTTAAAATCACAAATGAATTTGATATTATTATGCCCTCTCATGTCCTCTCTGATTTAAAAGAAAGCATATTAGGCTTTAGGCCCTAAATATACATTTCCACACATATATTGTACAGAGTTTACCTAAATCTTACACCTGGGATTTTGAGTGGGTTGGTCTACAGTAGGATCCAAACCTGAATCCTATAACAGTCCCACAACGTCCCACCCCACTTCGTTCCCTCAGTGCCAAACACATGGCTGGCTGTGACCGAGTGTTAAAGTGCTTAAACTTGACAAAGACATGACACATACTTTCACTGCTACAAAAGCCCACATCGGAGCCCCACTCTCAAGTGGCTAAACATTGCAGCAAAAAAAGCATCTACTTCAAAAATAGGAGGAGAGGAGAGCTAGAGAGAGTGAGAAAAAAAGAGAGAGTGAGAGAAAGGGACAGACAGAACTGAGAAGAAGAAGAAAAGAGCAGGCTGTAGAGTAATTATAGTGCATTATCCCTGAGAAATAATTCTGTGCTGCGTTTTAATCTGGGTATTGAGAAATGAAGAGGAGTGGAAGCATTTTAATTCCTGTCATGAAAGGAAGCACATGGCAGAGGCGTGAGGAGTCAGCTCGCTCAGTCTGTCACTGACGCCCACCATCTGGACCCAATAAAGTTTCTGCTCTTTGAATCAACAGCTGTCACAAAATGACACACAAGCACGCTGGGTTTCCGAAAGTCTCAGAAGTCTTGTTTTTTTGTTTACTTTTTTATTATTATTTTTCGTTTCATGCTCGTAAAATGTTACATCTAACTTTTCCCACCTTCTGCGTTTGACCTTGCTTTGAAATTTGCTTATCAAACGCTTCCTGTCACACGACGCACATAGTAATTGTATCTACACAGGTGACAGAAAGACTAATGTGCAATTTGCCATTTGTTAATTCTTTTTAGTCATGTTATATTTTGGTAATAATGCGATAGTTCTTTTTGGATGCCATTTTCCTCAGAGTAATGGAAACACATAGACAAAAGTCACTGGGAGTCACAGGAAATATCCCTTCCCTGTCCACAGCCTCTATTGACTTGCTGTACCTGCTTGTAGGTCCAGCTAACCGCCTGTGATCTGGCTCTTCTTCTTACAGCCCTCCCTCTCTCTTCCCCCTTCTCCCCTCCCTGTCTTTTTTTTTTTTTTTGCTTTTTTCAGTTCTCCCACTCCTTCCCTTTTTCTCTTCCTCCCTCTCTCCCTACCTCTGTCTCTCTGTCTGTCTCCCTCTCTCTCTCTCTCTCTCTCTCTCTCTCTCTGTCTCCCTCTCCCTCTCTCTCTCTTCCACTCCTTCCCTTTTCCTCTTCCGCCCTCTCTCCCTACCTCTGTCTCTCTCTCTCTCTCTCTCTCTCTCTCTCTCTGTCCCTGGTGATTGAGGAGCTGGTCGTCTCAGTCAATCTGTCAGCGGATGACTGTTTTACAGCACATGCAATGCGCTGATGGCCAGCATCACTCAACCGCTGAAATGTCCAACCACCAGCGAGAGAAAGAGAGAGAGAGAGAGAGAGAGAGAGAGCAAGAGAGAGAGCTTGTTGTGGTAAAGTGGGTCCATCTGTTAAGCTCTGGCCACCTATCTACATCTTCCCTCTCCAGATCTCCATTTTCTTCCCTGCTGGATTAATGACTCCTAAAAGTTCATCGCTCTCCGTCCTACCAAGGCTACCTGCACATCTGTATGGGACTAACCTGGAGAAGAGAAGCAGGAAGACCACTGCACACTGGCACACATCCCCACCTCCTGCTGTACACACTTCAGATATATCTCACTAAAACTCTCCTTCAGAAATGCTACTCTGGACTGCTACTAGTATTTCAATGTTTGTCACCACTATGTAAATAGTGATGCATGTCAATGGCAGCCACTGAATATATTTTAACCTCAAGTAAGATCTTACTTTCAAGTATAAAAATGTATCGCATATATTTCTTTAGTGGGATTTCTCTTTTTTCCTTTTTTAGACCACAGAATGATCTGTTTATAGCACCCAGAACTTTAAATAAATAAATAAGTTGTACTACCAACTGGCAGGCTGGTATTAACACATATTAACTGTGATGTATTATTCTACTCCCAAATAGCTTTTGACTGTGTTAAGTACAAGTAATAATATTTTAATACAGTCACCCCAAGGAGCAAGAGAAAGAAAAAAAGGACTGCAAATAGATCATTTAGCCATTATCGCAGGCAGTACCTTGTCAAAACCACTTTCATTTCAACTTTACTGAAAACAATCAAGCTTACATGTAAAGGTTTCAACTCGACCTCCTTTGTTTAACCTTTGGGTAAGCGCTTTCAAAATAAGAAATAACAGAGCTGACCCATTTTGCTTCCCCCGCCACCCTTGAACAGAACTTGGCGCGGCGTGGGCCAAACTGGACGTGGTATTTTGACATAAAATAATGGCAGCCTAATAGAGAACATGTGTTTGCCCCAATCTCCCCCCAACCCCCAACCCCCAACGCCTCACGCACATACACACACCACCTAGCGTAGCAGTCACGAGCTGCGTGAGTTTGGAGGTGTTGCCAAAAGACTCAATCTACGCCCCCCCACCACCCCCACCCCACCCTTCCAGCTCCCCCTTTTTGTTTTCAGTCAAACACTGCTCTGGCCCATCAGAGGGAAACAGCAACACAAACCCAGTTTTGACAGGATAAACTACCCCCCCAGCCCCCCCCCCCCCCCCCCCACACACACACACACACATCCTCCTGTTTACCGTCTGCCAAATAAAGCTACTGCATACAGCTACGATGACAGACACAAAAGGGTGGAGGGGGAGAAAGAGAAAGAGAGAGGATGAAGACAGAGAAACAGACAGAATGTGAGAAAAGGAAAAAAGAAAGTGTCAGAAAGAGAGAGAGAGAGAGAGAGAGAGAGAGAGTGAGAGTGAAAGAGAGGGAGCCCCACAGAGGTGAAGTGAGTATGAAAAGGGGTGGCTGCGGCGGGGTGTTATTGCTCTGTCAGGTCTGTCAGCCCACCCCCAGACTTCTCTCAAACCCCCCTCAATCCCTCCAACCACCCCCCCATCCTCACCTCCCCTGCCCCCAGCACCTCACACCCAGCCTCCCGCCAACCCTCCAACCCCCCCTCGGCTGGCCCGTTCCGCACTCAGCCGGTCCAGGAGCGAGGCCCGTGACTGGCGGGTAATTATCTCACTGTCGATGGGGGCCGCCACGCGCTCTCGCGCAGATCTGTAATCGACGCGTGACTTTGTTAGCGGACGCCAAGCCAAGTTTTTTTAGGGGGCTTCCAGAGAATGCCAGGACTTGCCACAGCAAAACGCTTACACACTCACGTACACACATCGCACACACACCTGCATATATATATAGACACACATCGCACACACACAAAGTATTATGCTCTAAAACTTTTGCAGTGGATTTATGTGCAGAAACATTGGCAAACTGTAGCCAGTCGACACTGCATAGCATTTGATAGACTTGTGTGACAAAACTCAACACACAAGCACACCAGCAGCACCACATACCGGACAAAGATACAGCACATACACATGGAGTCCAGTCAGGACTAGCCTGGTAAGACCCGCCCCTCGTACTTCATTTCATTTCGTGCAGAGGGTATGGTCCGGACACTCTTGGGGAGCATTTGGGGACTAGAAAACGCTCCAATCAGCGAACAGAGGGTGTGTTCGTTAGCTGTGACGTTGACCTTGTGTGCTACATTTGAATTGTAGTGCGTAGGTAGGCTAATTGCATACATGACAACCAGGCGTTAGCGATTGGGTAAAGGCAGATGCACTTTTTTTAAAACTTCAGCAGAGTCCACACCTCCAGCAAATCGTTTCTGACGGTCTCTGTTCCAGACCCTCTGCACGAAATGAAATGAAGTACGAGGGGCGGGTCTTACCAGGCTAAGTCAGGACTGCCTTGCTAACATACACACACACACACACGCACGCACACACACACATACAGTACACACACACACACACAGCTGTTCTTAAAAGAGCATGTGAGACACACAGCACAACCTGCTATCAGACCTGCAGACAAGACTAACAACTGCCTTGATCATAAAGAAAAATACCATTGTTCAGGAACTAGCTAAAGTCTGACAGACCCCCATATACCACCTCACCCACCGAGGGGGAGTGAGAATAGTGGCACACATAAATGTCCTAGCATGCCACACACAGGCTGAGCCACTTTGGGGAGGACAGCACATTAGCGTTAGCCACTCGGGAGGGTGACCCCCCTGGCTTTGGCCCCAGTTTGCTGCTGGCCTTGAAGAGACTGGCCTAATTAGTGCCATTCGCCCAGCCCAGCCCAGCCCAGCCCGCCACACCCACGCCCACACCCACACTACCACCCACCCTCTCTCTCTCTCTCTCTCTCTTATCCACGGTCACTGCTGCTGCACTGAGGACCAGGGAGGGTTTCACAGAGAGGCCCAGAGGGAGGCCAAGCCTCACAGGCTCCTCACTTTCATCCCTTAGCACTCTTGGGCTCTTTCTTTTTCTGTGACTTCAGTCTCTCTCTCTCTCTCTCTCTCTCTCTTTCTCTCTGTCCAGTCTCTCTTTCACTCTTTAATCAGTCCCCCTCTATCACTACCACTTGCTCTCTCATCCCTTTCTCTTTCTGAAGACTCTACTCTTTACAAAAACAGACATTGTGCAGCACATGATTTAATTCTTTAATTCTTAATTCTTCTCACTAATCTAACAAGTTACAGTAAAAACAATTAGTGTGTGCGTGTGTGCATGTGTGTGCATGTGTGTGCATATGTGTGTGCGTGGTGATGTGTAACAGACATTGTGCAGTACATGATTTAATTCTTTAATTCTTAATTCTTCTCACTAATCTAACAGGTTACAGTAAAAACAATTAGCGTGTGTGTGTGTGTGCGTGTGTGTGTTCGTGTAGTGATGTGTAATGGACCTGTGTGGCTGTTTTTATGTGTAACAGATGTTTCTTAAATACACATCTAGTGTATCTGTTGTGTTATCATGGTAACAATGTGAGCCTACTTACATACGGAGCAACCCAGCCTGCACTTTATCTCCCTCTCTCAATATTGCTGGCAGCATCATCCGCATTTTTTCATTTTAGAAAAACTGAGTAAACTCTGCAATTCTCTCTCTTTTTCTCTATCCCTCTCTCTTTCTCTCTCCTACACTCGCTCCCTCTCCTTGCTTTCCTCGCTTATTCAAAGCATTATTAAAGCATTTGATTAGAGCTGCCAGGGGCAGCCGTCTGCTAGAATGTTTCAGGGATAAGGCACGATGCATGCATGGCTCTCTATCTGTCTCTGCTCAGTGTCTGTTTGCCTGTCTCTCTCTCTTTCTCTACTGCTCTCTCACTCCCTTTCTTTCTTATTATCTCTCTTCTTCTCTTATATTCTTGATCTCTTTCTATCTTTCCCTCTATGTACCTGTGCATGTGTGTGTGTGTGTGTATACAAAATTAGTGTGTGCAAGCAAATGTTATATTTGTAACTTTAAATGTATTATTATTATTATTATTATTGTTAACTGATGTAAATTATTTGAAGAAATTAATGAAATGTTAAATATAAATCCATTTAGAGTTACACTAATAGATTCATGGCTAGATTATGGCTTTGTCGATCATGGCTTTGTATTGCTAACATTATTATAAACAACCAACAAGCAATATTTATTTACACTAGATACAAAAGCTTGTATGATGTTGTATGCTTGTGAGAGAAGGAGATTTTAAATAAAAGAGGAAAGAGTGGAGAGAAAAAAAATAAATACAAAAGAAATGAAAAAAAAAAAAAAAAAAACGATCGCTAAAGGTTCCTCAAAAAAGCCAGACAAGCTGGCCACCCAGAGGAGAAATGCAAACGAGCCAATCTGTTTGCCTGTTTACTGGGAGCGGGAGCAGGAGCTGGCTGAGGAGAGATGAGGGCTGCCACCCCGCACTGTCAGATGGAAGCCGCTCTGCCACAAACGGATGCCTAATGACTCGATTTATTCCAAACGATCCTAATGGGCCTTTCCATATGCACCCAAACACGGCTGCTGCCCGAGCCCACACTGCTCACCAGCTATCTCCAGAGGCTAGCTATGGCACCAGCGCTTCCTTTACAAGACACACACTTAGGAATGAGAGAGAGACATACACAGAGAAAGGTGGCAGAATGTGTGTGTTTGCGTGTGTGTGTGTGTGAAAGAGAATGAGAAGCAAAGGGTACGTGTCGGTGAAGAGTCAGAGGGTGCAAGTGTGTGTGTGCGTGTGTGTGTGTTTGTGTGTGTGTGTGTGTGTGTGTGTTTGCATGAGTGCGTGCCTGAATGCATACGTGCGTGTGTGCCTGCGTGCAAATATGTGTGTCTGTGTGTGTGTGTGTATGTTTGACAATCAATGCTGTGTTCTTACACTTTCAACACTATTAGTCTAAACATTGGCTCACCAGCTGCCAAAATAAATTCCAAGTTATTCTCTCCCAAGGCAGTCACTGACACACAGACAGAATTTTACCAAACTTAACAGTTAATGCCTTTAGAAATTTTTTTTTTTTTTGTAAATTAATAATGGCTCTAATGGAAATTAATACAAACTATTTATCAAACTGACTGCAGTAATTACTGCATGTAAGCTGATATTTTACCAAATGAAAAGGGAAGTTGAGAAGGACCAAAATAATTTAGGGAAAGTGTGGCTGCACTCGCTCTGCGATGAAATTTGTACTGTCAAATCTGAGGTTGAGAACTCTGGAAACACGTACCAAACTGGATTTCCCAGCAAATCACACAGAGCTGAAGCTCAAGTCACATTGAATCATTTAACACTCCACCACAAACGCTCTGCAGTTGACAACATATCTGTTTATGGTTTATTTTATGTCTGTGAATCAATTTTTTGTTTGTGCTTATGTTTTTATTTATTCACATTGAAGCTGGAGACTGTGTCTAAAAGAGCTGGAGAGTAGACAAATGCCAAGGTATCATTCATCCTCTTAGACCAGGGGACACCGCGTGCTGTGAAGCCTTCAAGAGGGCTTTCTGTAGAAATCTGTTTTGACAGTGTGTTGTTGATGTGGAGGAGACACTGTGTGTCTATAGCTGTGTGTGGAAAGCTTGATCTGTCCCACTGCCTCCTCTGTAGCCGAGCCACGGAGCAGAGCGCACAAACCTGTCAGATTATCTTCCCCCAGTCTTCCTGTGTGACAAAGCACCACAAGTGTCTGTCACTACATGAAACTCATTTAGCACATACGCTCTCTCTCTCTATCCCTCTACCTTTCCCTCGCAATCCTCCTTGTCCTCTCTTTCCCTCCTTCTCTCTCTCTTGCTCTCTCCTCTCTCTCTTTCACACTCTTCCTCTCCCTCTACTTTCATCTCTCCCTCTCTGTACCTCCAACTCTCTCTCTCTTGTCTCTCTACCTCTACCTCTCTTTCTATTGCTCTCTCTCTCTTTCTTTGTTGTCACAATCAAACAGTGCTTTTTGATCATTTGCAGGCTTTGTCTCTGCTGCTGGCGGTTGTTCAAACATACACAGATGGGCCTGTTTGTTTGGATGCCTCAGCTGCAGATCATACATGAGCAGATTAACAGGTGAGGTGCTTGATTTCCAGATTTGCTTCAGCGTGTGAACACTACAGCATGGCTGATACCGACCGTGTGGTGGATTTACACCAGCCGCTACTGTATATGCCCCACTGCGGCCCACTCTGCTGAGGATTCATGACATAGAAGCAACCTTGGCCAGGGTGTAAGAGCCACACTTTGGGCTTTCCTTGGCCTTACATAAAACCATTATTACAATCTCATAAAGTCTGGCCATTAACACTTTATGGTTAATTACCCGTGTTTGCATCCATAATAGATCTAAGCCGCATAATGCGTATGACTATTTATAGTGGTAAAGTAACATAGTTATTGTACAATTGTACACTTAAAACTTTTGACGAATTGAACATTGCGCTCCAAGATGCCTGAAGCTAAAGCTGTGCATATTAAGATAAACTATTTTCCATAGATTTAACATAGCTCTTACAACTTTAATGGACAAATTGGTGGGTGGTGAATGGGTGAGGGGGAGGCGTATGATTCACTGGACAAGGTGATGGTGAACATATTCCCCGGGCAGGGGCTGCCCCATCCTTGCCTCTGGCACGTCTGTTAACCTCTCATTCACCGCCATTTCCTCAAAGTTTCCCATCCAAATATAAGATTAACTAGGGGGCCGCGCGGGAGGGGAGGGAAGATAACGGTGATGTATGGCACGGTTTGGGGATGGTTCGTTCTTAAAAACTGGGCTGCTGTCCACACCTCTTAGGGCTAATTGAGTGCACTGAGCCTCTGGCAGAGGCCAGGTCAGCACAATCGTAGTGGTGGCTGCTGCGCGCCATATTGTTTCAATGGCACCTGTCTCCCACCTTTAATAACTCATAGGGGCGATTTGGCAAACGCCGTCGTGAGGTCGAGAAAATTGCAAAACCAATTCAAGGAGGAGGAAGAGATGTCTGCGTGAGCTGGTGTGTGTGTGTGTGTGTGTGTGTGTGTGTGGTTAGGGGAGGGGGGGTATGTGAAGGAACACGATGGAGCGCAGTGGATTTATTATATATAGGCGTCATATTTTTTTACAACTGGGACCGCCCAGTTCTAATAACATGGCTGGTGAAAGCAATTAGCTTATTCAGAGGAATCTCGCATTTGTACGTTGGCAATTATTATTGTGTTTCCCAATGCATAATGACTCTGAACAATGCGGTTAATGGGATTATTGGCAGACCACCAGGGCTTGGGCGTATATGAGCTTGATAGCACTTTTTGACCAATAAATCACTCCAATGCACAAGGCAATATTCAAATCTAAGTTATTAAAAGTGTTCGAACAACAATATCAGATTTATGTTTAGTGTTGTTGTTGTTGTTTTATTTTTTTAATGGATTGATCATGATGGCGTTGGCGGTGCGTGGAAGCGTGCGAAGGGTTTAATCCACTTCGATTGCGCTGCAGCTGGGTGGCAGGGCGGGCGGGCAGGCAGGAGCTGTCGCTCACGAGCATCCTGAGTGATTGGTTTGGAAATGAATTACAGCGCCATTATTCGCTCGTGTCTCCATATTTATACCAGATTAGGCGGGAATGGATGAATAAATAAAAATGGAAGACACCGGCGAGGCGCAGTGAGACAAGCCAGAGAAGAGCCAATGGGCTTCAAAGCACGTCTGATCATTGTCATGGCTGCTGTGGTGTTTCGTCTGAATTTTAAAGACTGACTAAAAATGTCCATTGACAGCATTATGACATTCTCCTTGTTAATAAAGTAAGGAGCATATTATACATAGATTTCATGAATTACAACTCGGTTTAAAAATACATTGAATGATATGCTAAATCTGTTAAAAAGGGAGCCTGTGATTTGGGTACATAACTGTAAAACCGACCAGTGTAATGTAACACACAATGGTAGCGCACATCGAGAAAAACCCATTTAGAGAAGGCATGTGTGAGCCGCTCGTCTGACTAGGCCTGGGTGATGTGTGTGTGTGTGTGTGTGTGTGTGTGTGCTTGTGCGTGTGTGTGGGTGGGTGTGTATGTGTGTGTGTGTGTGTGGCACGTGAGCGCTATGTGGAATCACCAGCTCTCACCACTGTGACACCGTTGAGATTACAATTGAGTTTTCCACACCCTCTCTGTAGAACTGACTGTTCAATAACAGGTGCCGGGCTAACAGAGCTGTTACGGGTGCGCCTGAGTGGTTGTGTCAGCAACGCAGCCAAGGTGAGATGCACACAACCTGCACACTTGGCAAGACAAGGGAGTGAGGGAGAGGGGGAGAGAGAGAGAGAGAGAGAGAGAGAGAGGGAGAGAGGGATGAGAGTGAAAGACAGAGAGAGAGAGAGAGAGAGAGAGAGAGAGAAGAAGAAATGAGCGAGTTAGAGTAGAGAGACTGACAAAAACAAGAACGAATAAAAAAGTGTCTAGTTTCAGAATGATGCCCATTTGGGAGCCATTTGGAATGAATTCTCTCTCTCCCCCTCTGTGTGTGTGCATGTGTGTGCGCATGTGTGAGCGTGTATATGTGCACGTGTGTCTGTGTATGTGCATGTGCAGCTTGTGCTTGTGCGAGCACTGGTGTCTGTGCTGTGCACTAAACTCCATCTTTGTGGCCCCCAGCCACAGATTTAGCAGAGGGACCATATTGGGCCTTTCTGCATGGAGGGGTCTAAGCAGCTGCGTTCAGCAGAAAAATAAATAAACAACAAACCCCTAAACCATGAGCAGAGGGAGGCAGGGCCTGCACCTAAGTGCTGTAATAAGAACTTTTTTTGTTACCGTCTGCAAAAAAATAAATAAAATCAAAGCCAAGGTGGTTGTGCAGGGATGATGATAGAGGGATTGCGCAAATTTAGACTCGGCTCTTGGCTGTTTTCGGTGAACGCTGTGGTAAACGCAGGTGTGTGTATGTGTGTGTGTGTGTGTTTTATGATTCGTGCTGGGGTCTAGGGCTTCTGCGTAGCGCGTATCGTACGGGTGCGCTCTCAGAGCAACCCAGTGTTGTGTAAGCACTGATCGCTATCATTCATTGTGCTTTTAAAACAGAATTAAGAAGAGCTTGTATGGTACGCTGTGGGCGAGATGAGCTAAAGCATAAATAAGATGAGGCTTCTGGATTGGTCCATTGACTTCAATGATACAACAAGACGGTGGGAAAAAGAATTTTAGAGGGATTCATTATATTTACAAAATAAAAGACAGAATTAAAGAACAGGTTAAGTCACTTGGCTTCTGTGATATTCATATTTATGCGATGTCTGTTCTTATACTTGTTCTTACTAAAAGCTCTGGATAATGAGTGCAATACTGGAGATGCACTGGCTGCCCTCAAGAATCAGAACCAGACAGAGAGAGAGAGAGAGAGAGAGAGAGAGAGAGAGAGAGAGAGAGAGAGAGAGAGAGAGCGGCAGGGAATCTGCCTCTATTGTGTGTTTAGTGCACATGCAGCTTTCCGAGCAGCCCCTTGGAACAGCATAGCATCTGTACGTTGGAACAGCATAGCATCTGTACGTTGGAACAGTATAGCATCTGTACGTTGGAACAGCATAGCATCTGTACGTTGGAACAGTATAGCATCTGTACGTTGGAACAGTATAGCATCTGTACGTTGGAACAGCATAGCATCTGTACGTTGGAACAGTATAGCATCTGTACGTTGGAACAGTATAGCATCTGTACGTTGGAACAGCATAGCATCTGTACGTTGGAACAGTATAGCATCTGTACGTTGGAACAGCATAGCATCTGTACGTTGGAACAGCATAGCATCTGTACGTTGGAACAGTATAGCATCTGTACGTTGGAACAGCATAGCATCTGTACGTTGGAACAGTATAGCATCTGTACGTTGGAACAGCATAGCATCTGTACGTTGGAACAGCATAGCATCTGTACGTTGGAACAGCATAGCATCTGTACGTTGGAACAGCATAGCATCTGTACGTTGGAACAGTATAGCATCTGTACGTTGGAACAGTATAGCATCTGTACGTTGGAACAGTATAGCATCTGTACGTTGGAA
>CM050207.1:28266907-28291907 GCA_027475355.1 Coilia nasus
ACACTGCTGGCTTTAGCCTGAGCCCCCTAACATCATCTCAGAGCGAGATTTCACACACAGCTGCTCTGAGCCCAGAGCTCACACACACACACACCCTCTTGCACACACACACACACAAATGCACACAAATACACACTGACACGAATACACATGGACGCACACACACACACACACAAATATCAATATACATATACACGTACTTACACACACACGCACAAACATAAATATACATATACACATACGCACACACACACACACACACACAATCACATAGGCACAAACGCAAACAAGCACACACATGTATGTGCACACAGACGCACACACACAAGCATACACATGCACACAGGCATACACGCAGACACACACACACACACACGAGCATACACAGGCACACAGGCACAAATGGAAACAAGCACACACACGTACATACACACGTGCACACAGATGCACACACACAGGTACACACGCAGACACACACACACACACACACACACACACACCGCCCCGCTGCCAGCTCCCCGTGGCTTTGCACATGGGTGTGCGGTGCTGCGCTGTACACCACGTGCAGCTCCGTAGGGGCAGCGCTGGGAGAGCAGTCATGGCGGGCAGAGGCAGCCTCGCATTAGACACAGGCACAGTCACCGGCCATGAAAGTTAGTGGAAGTCAGCCCTTGATTAGCACAACACACAGAGGGCACACCGCCACCCACCGACAAACAAGAGACTGACCGACCAAACGACCGACCGCTGCTTTCCTGTGTCATCTGCTGTAGGTGGCATTTCCATATGCGTGACTGTGTTTCTGTGAGACCGCTGGGGAAGCGAGGATAGCGTCGCCGCTGTGTTACAGTAAATACACCAGAGTGAAGGTGCTGATTAGCGTAGAGACGCTGCAGCGGTCGGGCTTCTTTCTGGGCCTCCACTCTGGGAAGCTCTAAATCATACTGCCAGCGCAGCCGCTGAAATCTGGGCCACACCTGAGCAGAGAGCGAGAGAGAGGCACTTCTCCTCCTCCGCCTCCCCCTCCCCCTCCCCCTTCTCCTCCTCCTCCTCCTCGGCCTCCTCCTCTTGCTCCTCAACAGAGCTACATGCAGCCAACACCTAAGGGAGCAGCGGATACCAGTGTGTGTGTGTGTGTGTGCATGCATCCCTGTGTGCATGTGTATGTGCGTGTGTGTGTTTGTGTGGGTGCGCATGTGTGTGCATGCCTGCGTGTGTGTGCTTGTGTTTTTACCTGCATGTGTGTGTATGTGTGTGCTTGTACGTGTACGTGCATGTGTGTGCATGTGCATCCGTGTGTGTGTGTGTGTGCGTGCATGTGTGCATATGTGCGTGTGTGTTTGTGTGTATGTACGTGTGTGTTTGTGTGTATGTGTATGTATGTGCCTGTGTGTGCGTGTTGGTGTGAGTATGTGTGGAAAGGATATCACCCTGTTCAGACTGATATTCTGTGTGACATTTAAGAAGTGGTTAAAGGTGCGAGCAGGCTGGCTCTGCTTGTCCTGAGGCGTCCGTACCCTGTCAGGAGGACATGACATTACCCGGCCTGCCAGGACCTGCTCAGGGCCGCCACTGTCACACAGAGTCACACAGTCGGCAGTCCTTTTATTTTCCATGTAGAAATCACTTATCAGCTTTTCCCTGAAATTCAACTGCACATTTTTTTATGTGGTGACAAAAGATTAAAAACTGACATGGCGCTTTCCTGGAGAGGGTTTTCTCAGACATGACCCAGCAGGTGTTTTTTTTTTTCTTTCTTTCAGCGCTGTGGGATTTGTAGTTCCTGACCTTGCCCCGCTGCAACGCACAGGACACAATTCCCTTTCAACCTCAACCTCTTCACCCACCTCTTAGTCACATCCCAAAGATAGGAGTCTCCAGTTTTATGAGTGTTTCCTCTGCACTAACAAACAGCCATTAGGAAGAAAAAAAAAAACCTTGCAGTCAGTCCTGGCTCCTGCTCCTGCTGATGACAGCTAACGTCCTGCTATTTGTCCATGCCAGGCATTCGTCTCCATAAACCCCCAGCCATAAAAAAGTCCGGTGACCCACATCGTTAGGGGCTAACCCCCCAGCTTCATGACAGTAAATGTTTGTTTTCAAGCTGTCCAGATTCAGAGGAAGGGGGATGGGGGTGTGGAGTGCGAGCGGCGAGGAGGGGGGTGGTGGTGGTGTAGAGGGCGAGGGGGGGTGGGGGGTGATTAGCCTCTATTCAAGCAACATGGCCCTGCTCTTCAAAGCCTCCCCTACCGAGAGGCCTGTCAGATCTAATATAAACACAAACATACACACACACACACACACACACACACACACACACACACACAAAAAGAGAGAGTAGAAAGAGACTCCTTCCGAAAAGACAGAGAAACTGCCTGAGAGAGAGAGAGAGAGAGAGAGAGAGAGAGAGAGAGAAGAAAGGAAAGAGAGGAGAGAGGAAAGCAATGTTAGCATGGGGAGGAAGCAGGGAGGTAAAGGGAGTGATGACAGGCCTCTGGCTTTATAGGTTCATCTCTGGGTAAAACGGAAAATAGTTTCCAGATTGAACTCTGAAGCGTCTCAAAGACCAGTGGACAGACATGCAGTTGCATGTGAAGCGGCAATGTGTGCGACGACTTTCCACAAAAGGGCCAAACAAACCACACACAATGCCTGAGTGATTTAACTCCGGCCTGTTTACAGAGAAACCTCCGCCATTCCCAATCCCCAAGTCCCCCGAGGCGCGCCGCCTCTCCGGCGCAAGGGAAAGAGAGAGAAAGAGAGATAAAGAGAGAGAGGGACAGAGAGAGGGAGAGAGAGAGAAAGGGAGAGAGAGAGAGAGAGAGAGAGAGAGAGAGAATGCCTTTGCCTCAGGCCCCGGGACGCCCTACGCTCAGTCAGTCAGTCGTCCCCCTGCTGAGTCCCTCTGCACAACTGGCCGCGGAAATCAGCCTCGTTGCTGTAAGGGGTGAAAGTCGGGTGGGTCAGCTGCTCAATCTGCATGCAACCCCCCAACCAACAACCCCCCACCCTCTCCTCCACTTCACCCCACACCCTGCCAGCACAACACTCCTCCATACCCCCACTCTGTCCCCCTACCACCCCCCACCGCCAGAGCAGCAGTTTCCCCTGCCCTCCATCAATCTGATCAGCACCAGCACCAGCACCAGCACCAGCAGCCCACACCTTCCCAGCAGCCTCAGGAGGGGGAGTCCTGACATTCCAGCAGCTCTCTCTCGGTCTCGGACAGTAACAGAAGCCCAGGCATGACACGGAGGAATAAGTCATGTCTACAGCGTGATGACAGAGTGACAACAGTCTGGCGCAGTACCCCGCAGAGAGAAGAGCACAGGGGGGAGGAGAGAGAGAGAGATAGAGAGAAAGAGAGAGAGAGAGAGAGAGAGAAAGAGTTAGAGGGTGAAAGCACAAAAAAGACAGGGAACGCGAAACAGTATATGTGTGTTTGTACTGTAAGTGTGTGACTGTTGTGTGTGTGTGTATATATGTGTGTAAGAGAGAGAGAAAGAGAGAGAGAGAGAGAGTGTGTGTTTGTGTGTGGGAGAAAAAAAGAGAGAGAGAGTGTGTTTATGGGTGTGTGTGTATGTGTGTCTAGGTGTGTGTACTGTATGTTTTACAGGGGGAGAGTAGAGGAGGAAAGGTGTTAGTGGCAGAAGGTAGAGGCGGCAGGCGGCGTGGTGATGGATCTGAGAGGGCTGACAGCCAGCGGTCTGGGGTTTATAAAAGGCAGTGGATCGGCCGTCCCGCGTGGCCTCCTGCCTCTCCCGTCCCCCATTCATCTCCATCACGTCCACCGCCGCGCCCCTGACGCGGTCAGACACGCGGGCCACCGCAGGGCTCCCACCCTCCCCACCCCTCACAGCACATCAATCCTGGGCACGGCCTGTCCCTCTGGACCGCCACCGTCTCCCACGGTCCCTCATGGCTCAGCCACCGCGCCACCGAAAGCCCCTCCGGACCAGCGGGAGATGCAGGCTTAGCCATAATGGCAAGCCCCTCGGAACGACACGCCAGCCGGGAAGATGCGGCACCGGCTCGGCGAACGATGGCAACTCATTATTTCAAGTCGGCATTGTTATTCTGCACCGCTCAGCTGGAAACACGCCACCTTTTATAACCCCCAGCTTCCTGGAGCATCGTACAGCCCGAAGGACTTTAAGCCGTCCTCCCAGACTACTGTAGCTGCCTTATTGAAATTAACTTGACTGATAATATTTTTCCGTCTATAAAAGCAGCCCACATGTTCGGCACGGTAAGAGCACGTGAAGAGAACTACACTTCAAGCGATGCTCTAAAGAGGAATATCAAAGCAAAATCAAGGTCATTATCACACAGTATCATTCACATTTATGCACTGAGTATCATTATGAAACACGCAGTGTCACATGCAAACCCCAGTCAGTGTGCTCGCCATATGAAATATTAATGAACAAATAAAACACACATAAACAAAGGCTCCCTTAGAACTACCTTGCTTTACGGCCACCCTTCTGAATTATTCACCACGCTGATTTGCCTCATTTACATAGAAGGGAAGGTTAGTGTTGAGGAATGACATGTACTCAAAGAAAGATGTTCAAAGCTCACAGGCCCTTCATGTTAAAACTGTCTCCAAAGAGCCGCATGTTACTGTAAATCTCTGGTGAAATAGATCACGACAGCTCGGCTTTTATACCAGTAGCAGCCGCTTCTGACAGGTGATGTCAGACTCGGCTACAGGGCTAGGCTACAGGGAGATCCCCGAAGACACCCTCCCTCCCCGCCACCCTACCCTACCCCACCTCACCCCGACCCGACCCTACCCTACCTTGGCTACTGAGGATGCGGTAAGACAGAATGACTTGTCTGGGCCCCAAGAAAGGGCTTGTTTGGGCTAAATGTGGGACATCTGGCCACTCTAATCCTCTTACAAGGACAAATGGTAGCTAACAGTCCCCACGAGAGAACAATGGTGAATCAATGGTGTCTCTGACATTGTGACATGGCAATTACCTTTAACTCGTGTCCATTGATTATCCCCCAAGAAGCTTATCCTGGCAAGGGTCAGGAGGAAGCCAGGAACTGTCCTGAAAAGGCCTGGTGGAGATGACATGTCCAGGACCACCACACAAGCCCAAGAGACTACCACTGAATGCTTTTCATCTCTAGCCTATTGGACTCAGTAGACATTTTTTGGATCACATCCTGGAAATGTTGTCATAATCCATACTGATTTGTCAATTACAAGCAGATATTATCACGCTTGACAAACACATGGCTATCGGAGGTGTTGAAAGAAGCAGCACACTGTGTTTTTTTTTAAAGACAGATGATCGCGGAGGATAATCCAACCATTCTCCGCATTGAAGCCATATGCAGCCATGTGTGGTGGCACTTGGAGAGCCAGCGAGCTTCAGCACAGCCACCAGGTCTCACGGTGAAGCCAATAGCCTCCCCTCCCCTTTCTCCCATAGTTGTAATGATTACCAGATAAAATGTTTTGCCTCGTGTTCAATAGCTGGATAGCTAAGAGCTGCATCCTCCTTCGCACACCCATACTGTTTTAATAACAGACGTCACAACAACACAGAGACGTTCCACCAGCAGGAACCCAATTACACGCCGAGCGAGGGCCTTGCTTTCATCATTCTCATTTCATTTTCCATCTCTCCATAATGGGATGTAATGGAGTCTGTCGTTACAGTCTGTCCATTAGGCTACTGTATAACCGGATATTGGCAGGTGAGGAGAAAGCATTTCACTTGTGAAATACTGGGCAGTAAAAATGACGGGAGGCAGACAGTAAGTGGCTGCTGTGAGAGATTGATTTACGAGGCCAACAGTATATTGTGCTGTTCCTCCCTCCTGCCCATCTACAGTAAAAGTCTAAATGTTTACTTTTCAATCAAGAATGATAATAGCGTAAAAAAAAATATTACCAAGAGGGTCAGGTACTTAAGCTTTTTTGTACACTTTCTTTTTTGCCACTTTTGTAATTAAAAATTAAATGGGATTTCTGTTTAGTGTGGGAATGCTTACTGTATGTACTAGAAACATATTTACTGTATTGGGGCACTTCTTTACTGTACTTTACTGTATGTCTGTGGACACTTCTATGGTGTCCCCATTACATTACATTACACTTAGCTGACGCTCCATTAAGTAATCCAACGACCTGACGTGTTTTTTCCATACATGTGAGAACACGCAGTTGCTGGAGAGCTCTACATGAAGCCCAGAGGTGCAGAGGCCATCCCATAGCTGGTCCCTCTTACCCCACTCCGCTACAAACCACAATTATCTGGAACACTCAAGAGCATGACATTGGCAGAGACCTAACTTGGACAAAAACACATAAAAAACACTACCTAAAAAAAAAAAGAAATCAGAGTCAAAAGAAGAGAATAGACCAGGAGGAGATAAGAGTTGGCGTGAGATAAAAGGAGAAGACGGAGTGTGGATGGCAGAGATAGAGGGCACTGGATGTGTGTGTGTGTGTGTGTGTGTGTGTGTGGGTGTGTGTGTGTGTGTGTGTGTGTGTGTGTGTGTGTGTGTGTGTGGAGGAGCGGGGGGTCATGGACAGACAGAGGAGATAATTAGGAGAAGGTTAGGGAAGAGAGAGCAAGGACGGACAAGAGGAACAGCTAACCCTTCACATTCCAACTTTGATGCCTTTTGTTTGTTTTTGTGTTTTGTCTCATTATATGTCCTACACGTTAAGTGTTCCGTCCCCTATGGGCATGCCACCACCTATGGACCTATGGACACGTCTGTGCCCCCCTCCCCCTACCACAGGACGGCTAACTCTGGACCATAAAAGCCCAGAGCGGGGCAAGCACATGGTGGAAACAATGGATGTGGATGTGGGCCTTAAAGCACTTCCTGTGCAGCAGCACACGTGTCTCTGTTGATGCTTGTCAGAAGAACAAACAGGAGGAGAAGGACAGAAGAAGAAGAAGAAGAAGGAGTGAGCAACAGTTCAGTGGAAAGGAGCCTTAAAGGACAGATAAAAGGATGCAGAGAGAGAGAGAGACTAGGTAAAGAAGGTCTTAAAACAAACAGAGTTTAGAGTCAGGAAGAGAACAGGGAAAGAGAGAGAGGGAGAGAGAGACAGGTAAAGAGAGAGAGAGAGAGGGCGAGCGAGAGAGAGGGAGAGGGAGTGAGAGAGGGAGAGGGAGAGAGAGAGGGAGAGAGAGAGAGAAGGCGAGCGAGAGAGAGGAAGAGGGAGTGAGAGAGAGAGATGGAGAGGGAGAGAGAGAGGCAGAGAGAGATGGAGAGGGAGAGGGAAAGAGAGAGAGACAGAGAGAGAAGGAGAGAGAGGGCTTTGATGCGTGGGAGCTGCGCTTTGGTCGAGAGGAAAGGGTATAGACGCTCTGCCTGTATCACACTGGAACTGATGTATTCAAGGGGGAATTTTGGAAAAGGAACCTAAATGACAGGACTACAATTGTGTGGTCTGCACAGAGCAATTCAGTGCACAAACATATCTCAGAGATCCCATCTGTAAACATTCTGACAACAATAGCAGCCAATACACCCCGTTTGATATATAGCCCTGATGTGTGTGTGTGTGTGTCTGCTTGTGTGTCTGTCTATGAGTTAGAAATAGTGTGTTTTGTGCATAGGCACTATACAATGCAGGTGTGTGTACCTGTCCACCTTGTGTACATATATGTAACAACAAGTACTAGCTTTACCATATTAACATGAAAGCAGTTTACGTCACTGTTCCTACTCCGGCACTATTTGCTTTACTGCCATGAAGTACATGTCCCCTCTTTTTCCACTGCTTACAGTGGCTGACCTATTCATGTTTATAAGCAGAAGTCACCAACACCACTCCTGATAGACACACTCTTAACACACACTCCCTCAGCCAAGAGCACACACACACACCTGATTAGGTGTGACACCTAATGAAGAGGGGAATGTCTATAGAACATTGATAGGCATAGATAGGCTGCAAGGTGTTCTCTATCAAACCCTAATGTAAAGAATAATACCAAACAAAATTGTAACAACATGATCTATGCATGCTTTTGCAAACACATCAATAAGCTGGAATGTTTGAGAATAGGGTAAAACCTGCCTGTCAGTGCTCTGTGTGGCAGTAACGGCTTTACTCAACAGGGCAAATAAATGTACTTTTTTGCAGGACATCTGATTACAGATGGACTTGGAGCCCAAGTGGAGCTCACAGGAGCCAGCTCTGCTCTCTGGCTCTCATTAACATGCAGGCTACTCCTGATTCACGCGCTGTGTGCGTGTAAATAGTTAATGTGCCGGCCATTCGCCAGCTACCGTGTGTGCGCACATTTCTTTCGAAGCTTCTTTTCCAGATCAGGGGGAGGGACTTTGGAATATTGCAATATTCATGAAATCTTTGGGAACTTTATACCCCTGTTAAAGCTTTGAAGTCTGAGTCCTAAGGTTCTTTTTTTCTTTTCGTTCACTCCTCCTTCAAACGTCTGTCCGTCCATTTCATTCCTCGTCAGTAATTGGATACACAAATAAACGAATGCTGTTTTTCACTTCTTCTTTCACTCTCTCTTTTTTTTCTCTCCCTCTCTCCCCTTCACCCTTATTTATGTTTCCACACATTTGGCAGAGTGGCAAACCCCTTCAAATGCAAATGTGAGGCTTGCACTGGGGGACCCTGGGGGCCGACGAGAACAGGGCCAAGGGGAATCGCCCACGCCCCTCAACCCCCAGGAATGCAGCATCGTCCGCGGGCTCCGTCGACTCCAGACTGTGCCCCCTCTCTCTGCCAACCCACCCCATCTCCCTGGGCAGACGCCCACTAACCACAGCGCATAATAGGAGAAGACTCGCGTTTTTGTTGAGCTTAAATGAGTGCTCCGCGGCCGATCAATGGTCGGGGCTAGTTCAGATTAGACGCGATAGTGCAGCGTGCAGACAGGCGAACGGGGAGGGCAGGGGTAACGCTATCCTGGGCCAGGAAACGGGCGGGAAGTCTGAACGGGACGAGCGCGCCAAAGCGAAGAAACGCATACCTCAGGAGAAACGGCAGGGCCCCCCTTTGAAGGAAACCGATAAAATATTAAGGGGAACTGGATACGGCGTCTCGGCTGTCTTTATTCTCGAGGACACAGGGAGCCCACCCGTGGCCACGTGCACGGCTGGGGGGTGATGGCGAGGTCAGAGGGGCTGAGGAGCTTAGACACCTCAAGGCGGCTGGGAAGAGCTAAAGGACTAAGGTCCCTCTCTCCAGCTGGGTGCTCTGTCTCACTCCTCTCTGTCTTCATACACACATACGTACACACACACACAGGCAGTCACAAACATACACACAAGCACGCAGTCACATACTGTACAAATACACACACACAGTTGTGCACACACACACACACACACACACACACACACACACACACACACACACACACACACACACACACACACACACACACACACACACACACACACCACACACACCAAAACAGCACAGACACTAAAACAGCACAGACACTAAAACACCACACACACACACACACAGATTAAGTCAGTCGATTTTCCCTCCACTCCCTCGTCCACACAGCTCTCCAACCTCTCTCTAGACCTCCAGCCTCATGGTGCCAGATGAATAATAACATGCCCTTACTTTTGATCATATTAAACAGAAAAAACCCTTCTCCATTTTTGCTTCCTTAAATCCAATATAAGCTCCTTGTCATTAACTTTTTTTTCCTCTCCCGCAGCGTAAAAGAGAAATATTTCCAGTAGAAATGTGAGGAGAGAATTCTAATGGTATTCCAATAAAAATACAGACATAATATTATTTTATTTTATTAGATTACCAGATTACCTTAAATCTGTGTTCTGCTGTTTATTTTTGAGTGACTGTCTTATTTGACAGCTTTTTTTAAAATTGGGGAGACATAGTGTAATCTGGCCATGCTGTTTTCAGTGTTTCAAATGTAGTCAGTCAGACAGCCCGCACTGTCAGCACCAGAAGAGAAACACTCGGCTCCCTATTCTGTTTTAAACGCACTGAGTGGTGCATGACGAGGGGCATTTTCCTGGGTGATCTCATCAACACCTCTTTCTGGGAGATGTGAGAGTGGATTAGTGGCAGAGGGAACTGTATGTAAGAGAGGGTACTGTAATATTCAGGAACTGCCACCAGCATCTAATGCTTTTGTCAATAACAAGCACTCAGCGCTACACTGCTCTTAACCCAGGGAGAGAGCCACCTCCCTCACTCATCCCCCAGCAGCCCCTGTCTCCTCCCGTCTCCTCACCTCTCCTCCCGTCTCCTCACCTCTCCTCCCCTCTCCTCCCGTCTCCTCCCCTCTCCTCCCCTCTCCTCCCGTCTCCTCCTGTCTCCTCCCCTCTCCTCCCCTCTCCTCCCGTCTCCTCCCGTCTCCTCCCGTCTCCTCCCGTCTCCTCACCTCTCCCCTTGCTGTCTGTCCTCACATCATCTCTCTCCCACCTTTTCACCTTCTCTCCTCTAGCTTCGTCATTTCTCCTCTCCTCTCACCTCCTCCCCTCTCCTCTCCATTCCTCTCCTCCTCTTCTCCTCTCTTCCTCTCCTCTCCTCTCCCCTCCTCCCCTCTCCCGTCCTCTCCTTCCCATTCCTCCCCTCTCCTTCTCTCCTCCTCCTCTTCTCTTCTTTTCTCTCCTCTCCATTCCTCTTCTCTCTTTTCTCTCCACTGTTTTAACATCTTACTAATACAAATATTGCCTGTACAGATGGTTGGCTAACAAAGAACATATAGTGCGTGTGTGTGTATGTGGTGTGTGCATTTTTTTTTCCAAAATTTGCCTGGGATAGCAAGACCCATTCTGACTATAGGTCATGGTATTTGTGTGCTAATCTCTCAATGCACATCCTTTTACATACATAGAGGACTAAGGGGCACCACATCTTAGTAATAGTTTTCAGGGAGTGGACTTTGGTCAAACTGGAATATGTATTGTTTGAGGCAGACTTTGCTGACAGAGCCTTGTGCCAGACACTATGTAAATGAATGAATTTGCTTCCTCGAGCATTCAGGGAATTAATTTATTCCTTATGCCGTCTGATAGGGAGAAGCACTTCACAGTGAAGCTTAACACCACTTATGTGTGCATGACTACAACATAACTCACAAAAATATGAATGAAATAAATGATTAAAGTCAAACCCTATTTTATTTATCAAACAATAACAAACACGATGCAGATAAGACTAGATGACATGACAAAACAACACCCTCTAAATTATGTGACACATTGTCTACCTCATTTTAAAAAAATAATATGCTGAGAAGCAAAAAAAGCAGCTGGACATACTTTATATAGAACATATTTTTGCACGTGCACACAGACGCAAACACACACACACAGATACACACACACACACACACACACACACACACACAGGGCCCACATTTTAATAATTGTCAGGTAAGGGGAAAAATAAAGGAGAAAAAAAAACTTAAGAGAAAAAATAAAAACAAGCATTATTTCCCTTTGAAAACAGAGAGGCAAAAAGCAGGCCAGCTGCCTGTGCTCTCCTCTGTATGTAAATGCGCGGGTCTCCCCGCTGCACGGGAAGGCGTAACGACGCAGGGATATTCTCGCAGATAGGCCACCACTAAATTAAAAAGCAGTTATAAATAATACTCGGCTGGGTTTCTCAGCTTAAATTAATGCCTCAATTAGATTGGGAACATTAAAGGTAGTAATGATTTCACTCCTCTGCCTAATCATTAACGGCGTGCCCACTCTTCCCTGAGATATCCACACTTCGCTCTGAATGGATTAGACTAGATTAATGAGGGGTGCATCTAAAGGTAATTCACTCTGCCAATTTATCCACTTAGTTTTGTATTGTAGGGGTAATTCATACTCCGTAGCAGGGCACACATTTGCATTGCTGCCGGATTTTTTTCTCCCCCTCTCTCCTTCTCCCTCCACATTTCACTTACAGAATTCACAGTCGGAGGAGAAGTGGCTGTGGGCCGTCTGAGATGGTGGCGGGAGATGTAGGGACCGGAGCGTTTTATTGTGGCCGGAATGATGGAAT
The DNA here is from genome assembly GCA_027475355.1 of Coilia nasus. Taxonomy (NCBI): domain Eukaryota; kingdom Metazoa; phylum Chordata; class Actinopteri; order Clupeiformes; family Engraulidae; genus Coilia; species Coilia nasus. Next base: position 28,278,915 of record CM050207.1, read on the forward strand.
TAGGGAATCAGGGGGGCGGCTTACGGAGGGCCGGTTAGGAGCAATGCAAAACCCACCAGGGGAATCACGGCGTTCAGGTAACGTGGACAAAGTGCGTTTCTGAAGCTGTGTGGAGAAAGTGGCAGTTTATCACCTGCTGTGTGTTTGACCCAAGTCCCTTTGAAATGATACACACAGAGGTTTTATTATTGCCATACAGTCAGTTACAGTAATAAAAGCCTTCAGGCCTAATAATCCTTTACAGTATAATCAATATTTACTGTTGGTCTGTGGAGCTTGCCAGGACTACGAGATATTGAACTGCTTCACATGATGGTGTTGGAGCTCTGAGGTTTCTTCACCACCTTCTCTTCTGCAGACTTCTCCAAAATCGAAATGGAAAACTTTTTTTGTTATGCTTCTGAATGTGTACAATGCTTTTAAAATGATTTATTTATTTGTTTGTTTGTTTGTTTGTTTATTTATTTATTTAATTTCCTGTGTGTGTGTCTTAATGATGCTGTGTGCATGGATTTAAGATTTGAATCTGTGGGAAAATGAAAAAAAAATATTTCATGCACCAATGATAATCATGACAATTTTTTTTCAGGGTCTATTTAATTTCGACAAAAGCCTCACAGCTCCACTTCTCCCTAAAATTAGTACGTTACTCGCCCTTCTGCTCTCTTGTACAACAAAAAGAAAGGATAAACATACATAAGGTGGAAAAGTACCTTGAAATGCTCACCTTCCTGAAAATACTATTGCCAGCAGCATGTGGCCATAACGATTTATAGGAGTAAGTGATCTGGCCAGAATCGATTTAAACTGTCAGCACTAACTGGACATCAACCTTGGTATCGTATCGTGTGCAGGTTTTGTAATTCAAGTGACCGCAGTCTCGTCTTGCTGGTCACCTCTAATCAAAACTGCCCCCGCCAGAGCAAACCCGGACGACCCCTGTTCACTGGCCATATGTCTGATGTGTCGTGTGTGGTGAGGGGGTGTTGCTAATTTTGGCTCTATTAACACTAGATTTCAATTAATTCAAAGCAATTCTACTGTGACCTCTTTTAATGTGAAGGGGGCAAAGGTAATTTGCAGTCTCTGGCCACTCTCAGGATTACTGTGTTTATCTGGGCATAATCCTGATATGCATTTGGGCATGATGCCTTCCATTCAGATAAGGCACAGGCAAGAGCAATCTATCACAGAATGGCAGCCAATGTAGCGGGCCATATAAAAAAAGCCTGAAGTGGTTCTGCACTCGTGTGCCAGTTCTGTGTGGGTAAATGAAATGAGTTATCATGGCTGAGGTGGGTTTGGAGGGGGCAACAATGTGCCCTAAGCAGATGATTGCCACAAACTCAAAATCACCAGGGGGGCACTTTTTAACCTGCTAGCCTTTCCGTCTTTTTCTGAAGTTAGGAACTTTTAATTTGGAGTTAAACCTCTCTTTTCCCCTTCTCTCTCTCTTTTTTGTATGTGTGTATGTGTATGAGTATGTGTCTGTGTGGCTGTATGTGTGTGTCAGTGTGTGACTTTGTCTGTCTGTGTCAGTGTGTGTATGTGTGTGTGTGTGCATGTACCTATGTGTATGTGTGAGATATTTAAATGACCAATTCTCTCCATAGTGTATACTTCCTACAATCAGCCTGGGAGTAAACATTTATCACCTGCTCCAGGTCCCTGGTTTGGCCTGATTATGTTGGGTCCGAGGAGGACATTTTGATTTTGACAGCCGGCGCATTTGCCTATTCATACGCGCGGGAATAGGCAAAAACTCCTCAAGCAGAACATATTCACAGGGAGCACAGTGAGGACTTCATGTTTGCAAATGATTTTTCAGGTACATACATAAAAAAACACCCCTACCTGGGACATGATAAAGGGACTTGTTGAAACCCAGACAAGCCTGCCTTTCCAAGCCACAGTGACCAGACTGGGGCAAAAAGGGGGGATTGCCTGTGTGTGTGTGTGTGTGTGTGTGTATGTGTGTGTGTGTGTGTGTGTGTGTATGTGCGTGTGTGTGTGTGTGTGTGTGTGTGTGTGTGTTTGGGGGGCTCTATAAGCAGCACACAGAGGAGCAGACGGCGCGCGTCGCCGCGACGACCATGCCTGTGCGTGATAAGGAGACACTGGAGCTTGTTTACATGCAGCAATGGGGAAACAAATTGAAAAATTCCTGCCGGGACACTGATGCATATCAAAACAGGATTATTTTAGAAATAATCGCCCACACCACAAACTCCACTTTGTTAGAATTCAAATTACTTTAGCATGTTTACATTGCCCATTACGGCTGGGGCCAGGAACCAGGGACCCCTTTCACGGGAGCCTATTTACGGAGGATGTACCGGGTGAAAGGGAAAAAAAATAGTCATAAATAATAACAAAACACGATAAACCTTCCATAAATATGCTCAAGCCAGACAAAAACAGAAACAAAATAATAAAAAAAAGAAATGCTGGAAAGGTCCCACATGTGGAATGAGAATATTTAAAGAAAGGGAGAGAGGCAATAAAGCACTCCAGGGTGCAGGCCTTCCAGTGGGAAGTGGTGGTGTTAATATTTGATGGTGCATGTGTAGGGTCCAGGGACATTAAGCACACCTTCCTAACCTCCTCCTTTTCCCCCTCCCCCCTTCTCTCCCCCATCTCTCTCTCTCTCTGCCTCTCTCTCTGTCTCTTTCTCTCTCCGTCTGTGGCTCAAATTGCCCGTGTTTATCACTTCTCGCTGTGCTGGCGCTCAGAGACGACACTCTATCCTCTGTTTGAGCGCTGTCACTCACTGTCCATCCTGCCAGGCTGCACTCATTCTCTCACTCACTCTCTCGCTCACTTCCTCATTCGCTTGCTCCCTCGCCCACCAGCCTGCCTGCCTGCCTGCCTGCCTGCCTGCCAGCATAGGGATGGGGGACTGGAGGGGTGGGGGGGGGGGTAGTGGAGGGGTGGTGGTGGGGAGAAGGTGGAGGATGCTGCTGTCCCATTGTTTCCGCGGCAGCAGAGACAGCGAGGCCGGCAGAACCAGACACCCTGCTGCAGTTCCTGCCTTCCTCCACGGGTCAATTAGCCTTGCCCTTAAGGGAGCGAATGATAGGAGAGATAGAGAGAGAAAGAGGGAGAAAAAGAGACAGGGACAGAGAGAAAGAGAGAGAGAGAAAAGGAGAGAGAGAAAGAGAGAGAAAGGGGCAGGACGCAGCAGGAAAGCCTAGCATTCACCCCGAAAAAACGCCCGCTACCCCATTCGGACGAATAGAACAACTTCTAAGTGGGAAACGTCAAAGGAGAGGTCGTTTTGGGTGGGAAGTGTATTACAAACTGTCAGAGTGACTGATGGACAGCTTGACTAACTGGTGGAGACAGGGCTATTGAGGGTTTTTTTAACATGCTCATACAGTATATATCCATCCTTACTGAAAGTGTGTTTCCACCATGTGTAGACTTGTTCATGGCTTCAGGCTTACAGCATGCCGGTAAATGACTGTGCATGTGTGTGTGTGTGTGTTTTTGTGTGTGTGTGTGTTTGTGTGCATGTGTGTGTGTGTGTGTTTTTGTGTGTGTGTGTGTTTGTGTGCATGTGTGTGCGCCTGTGTGACTGTGTGTCTTCAAATTACCATCAGTCTCTGTTCAAGGGTTTGTTTATCATATCCAAACCAAGACTTTGTGCGCCAACAGTGAGACCCCAAGGACAACTGTTTGTGCGCGATATATCTATTTCTGTGTGTGTATGCAAGTGTGTGTGTGTGTGTGTGTGTGTGTGTGTGTGTGCGTGCACGTGTGTGTGTGTGTGTGTGTGTGTGTGCGCGTGCACATGTGTGTGTGTGTGTGTGTGTATCTGTATGTGTCTGTGTGCGCTCGTGTGTGTTTGTGTGTCTGTGTGTGTAAACAAATATGCTCACAGCCCACAGCCAATCTATGCGACGCCCCTTTCCTCTCACTGCAGGCAGCAGCCATATCATTCTCAGAGGAATACGTGTTGTGGCAAAAGCCACACTAAATGAGAGACATCAAGTGGGCATTCCAAACAGAAACGAATGGCTTTGTCCCTGGCCATTATAAGGGTAATTACGATGTTGTTCAACTTATTCTTTTATGGCCCGTTTTTTATGCATCACTAAGGAGTCGAATCTGGACGGTTTTAACAGTTGAGACCTATAAATTCAGCTTGAAACTATAATTAGCAAGAAACATACAATGAGAGTTTAGACACAGCCCTAAAGGATAGACCCCACCACACACACACAGACTCTCAGTCATGGTCACACACACACACACAGACTCACACTCATGGTCACACACACACACACACACAGACTCACACTCATGGTTACACACACACACACACACACACACACACACACACACACAAGCAGGTTGTTGTCACCCAGCAGAGGGATGCTGCTGCAGCGGGGAGCCGGAGAGCGTAGAGGACGGCGGGCCCTATCTGGGCCGACCGACACGACGCCTATATCATAAGGGCGCCGCTGGATGCAGACAAGCTGTGTGCTTGGACGGGAGCCCATCTAACTGCCTTTGACTTTGTTCCACATTCGCAGCCCTTGCCTGAGGCATAGAGGGGGGTGGGGGTGGTTGGTGTGTGTGTATGCGTGTGTGTGTGTGGCTGCTGGATGTGGGTGGATGGAAGGGTCCGATTAACTTTGACTGCACAGTGCAGTATGAAAAAAAAGCGGGGCTATTAGCAGATTTATCCGTGAATACGCCACGTAATGGCCCATGTGTGTTTCTATTAGTCTGATATCAGCGTAGGAGATTTCAGTGTGAGTGGGAGCCTTCCTGCCGACATGATCGCGTACATGTGCACCCATGACACACATACACAAGCACTGCACACATAACGTTTCAGCACTCCATGCGACTCATTTTCACATAAAATTCAACATAAAATATACACAGCGAAGTTAATACATTTGTATGTATTTGATAAATGTAACAGGGCTGTTCTTCAGAGGCTGTTCTGCAGAAGATGTGTCATGCCACTGAATCATAGCGAGAGATGATTAAACGACATCCCCTGAGAGATCTTTCCTTCTCTTTTATGCAAAGACACTAACAACGAGGACAGCAACAGAGGCTGAGAGAAAAATGCCCTCTCTATTCACAAACACTTGCCCCACAAAAATGCCAGGTGCAAATAATGCTCCTTCATACTTCAAGAACAAAAGAAACATACAACAAATGCACTTCTTTCATTCAACACCTGCATGTTCACACACAAACGTCGCAGCAACATTTTGCGAAACTGAGCTCAAAAGGCTAAAAGGATTTCTGCTATGACTGATAATGAATCATAGGCTTCAGTTAACTTCACCCTCGCCTTTCTTCCGAGGCGCTTTGAGAATGGTGCTATGAGGCCTCTATGGCGCGCGCTGTTCATCTCCCCGTATTGCCATTCTCTCTGCGGCCTCAACCACACGCCAGCACTGCTAGCGCGCAGGCCGCAGTTGCATCACTTCCTGTGACTGTGGGAGGCAAGTGAGACTGAAGGTCACTGCAGTTATATGAGAGAGGCAAGATGAGAGAGAGAGAGAACGGCAGAGAGCAAGTGGCAGAGAAATAGAGAGTGAGTGGGAGAGCTACAGAGAGAGAGAGAGAGAAAGAGAAAGAGATAGAGAGGGACACACAGAGACAGACAGATACAGAGAAACAGAGTAAGAAAGAAAGACTGAGAGAGAGAGGGAGAGAGAGATAGCAGAGAGAGTGTGAAAGCTCGCAGTGGTGTTAAGCATGAGTTGGTTGGTTGGTTTATGTTCCTAGGAAGAGAGCTTTCCAGAACACTTCTAAAGAGGGCCCAGAGGACTCAGAGAGAGAGCAGATACAACCTAATAGATATCAATAGATGTCCTACAGAACGATTAAGATAATCAACAGACATTTTTGTCTTTTTTTTTTGGGGGGGGGGGGGGGGCATGGGGTCATGTAAAGGTACACTCATCTCCCCGTTCTTATGATTACTGTCTTATCTCTTTTTCAAGAGTCAGTACTCCAGTGTCTCAGAGACTCCAGTGTCTCCAAAGTTGACAGAGTGGCACGTCTTGTGCGGCTGCGATGAGTCTTGGGTTTCGGCATGAGTCGCCAGCTCTGCTTTCAGGTGGACACCAGCAGCGCTGCTGGGAGTTGAGTCACTGGCCTCCAGAGCTGTGGCTTGGCTGCGGTTCACGGTGTGAGGACAACAGTTTTTGCGGGAGGGTGCTATTCTGTGCACAGGGTGTGATAATGAGGCTAAGGTCAGACTCAAAAGTTGAACGTGTGAGTGTGTGTTTGCGTGTGTGTGTGTGTGTGTAAGTGTGTGTGTGTAAATGTGTGCATGTGCGTGGGACTGTATCTCATGTTTCACCCTCATTGTTCTCCCTGAGTTTTTCCTCACTCAAAAATAAACCTTTCATAAAGCTCACTTATGCTATAGATATCTGCGGTACTCTTGAGGCATGAGGTATTCTTAAGGTATTGTCAATTTTAAATGTGTTCAAAACCTGCACCAACTCATGCACACATTCACACACACACACAAAAGCAAACATGCGCACACTCACACACATATATGCACGTGTGTTCACACACAATTGTGTTCACTCACACACACACAAAAACAAACATGCGCACACTCACACACATATATGCACGTGTGTTCACGCACAAATGGACAAACACACACACACATACACACACACACACACACACACACACACACACACACACATACACACATACAAGCACACGCGCACGCACACACACAAATGCATGCAGATTATAAATAACCTTCAATAGATAACTCTCATTATGGATTAACTTTTGCTTTTACATAATGAAGTAAACATAATAAAGTTCGAAGTGTGCGTCTAAACAGTAAACTAATGTCTGGTTTATCTTTGTATACTACCTATTTATTCAGCTTTTTTAATGTAATAAAGATTTATTGCATCAATGATTCTGATTTATTTTGTCATTCTTTCACTGCGCTGCAACTGCAGCAATATTTAGCCTTGAACCTGAACAAATTTGTTTATAAATATAGTCAATTCCCACCCTGCAGTCCAGACACGGTTTCGTTTGCCTGTGCAGGCAATTTAACACCCCCATCCTTGTGGTTAGTGCGCCTGTGTGCGTGTGTGTACGCGCGTGCGTTTAGCTGCAGGTAGTGGCAGTTGAGGCCGTTTGAGGTCCTATTGATATTTGATGTGGTAGAAGTCATCTCAGTATGGCAAACAGAAGCCAAGAGGAGCGAGCCAAGTTTCTCTCCCACATCGTGTGTGTGTGGTGTGTGTGTGTGTGTGTGTGCGTGCGCGTGCGTGTGTGCATTTGCATATGTGTGTGTGTGTGTGTTTGTGTATGTGTGTGTGTGTGTGTATTTGTGTATGTGTGTCGGGTGTGTGTGTGTGTGTGTGTGTGTGTGTGTGTGTGTGTGTGTGTGTGTGTGTGTGTGTATTTGTGTATGTGTGTCGGGTGTGTGTGTGTGTGTGTGTGTGTGTGTGTGTGTGTGTGTGTGTGTGTCGGGTGTGTGTGTGTGTGTGTGTGTGTGTGTGTGTGTGTGTGTGTGTGTGTGTGTGTGTGTGTGTGCTTGTGCATCTGCATGTATGTGTGTCTTCATGTGTATGTGCTGTTCTGCACGTCTACTGCATATAACTAGGAAAATAAATGACACCAAACCAAAAGGTGAAACCTGTGTGACTCTTAATCTCTTCCTGAATCACTTATCAGGACTTCACTCTATTTCCTTTTAAATTCTCATATATTATCTTCATTTACCTGACCTCCTAAAAGCTTTATAAAACATTAAGAAAAAGGACATTTTGACAGATGTCAAGATACCCTTATTTTATGAAACAAATCTTACATAACATAACATAACATAACATAATATAATATAATATAATATAATATAATATAATATAATATAATATAATATAATATAATATAATATAATATAATATAATATAATATTCTCTGATCCACCCCCACCCCCATTCTCTAAAAAATGCAGATTTTTGACAAATGCCTGCTGATAGATAAACATGTTTACTGGCCCACTTGCCAGGACTTTTTGGGGTTACACCTTTGTTGTTTTGCAGGTTAGCTAACACTATTTGGAACAGACCCCCGTCGAATGCTCTGATTGTGTCGAAAACTGTAGCTGTAACTCAGCCCGTCTCTGTCTAAGCTGCTCCAATTAATTTATTATGGGAAGAGACGCGGGCATGGCCAATCGCACACACTTTAAATCAGCCGCATAGCTGAGCAACAGAGGCCCGCACCTAAGAGGGTGCTTGGATAGACACTGCACTTTTGGCACAGAATATTACTTTTGCAGTAAGTAGTTTCGCCATCCGCTTCAGACCTTCAGCCTCCTACCCTTAAAAACATGCACATGCGTGTACTCACACACACACACACACACACACACACACTTACACACACTGAGTCCCCGAAGGCGAGGATGCGTCTAGTCATGTCTTGTTGAGACCCGCGTGTCTGTGCAAACAGTGATATCCTTCTCGCCCACACTTCCCCACTCAAGGCCAAAGACCCGCTCTGACTAAACAAACAGCGTGACCCATATATCTGCCAGCAAGTCCATCAGCGGCCACCTCAGGGCTACGGGGGGCAGGAAGCAATCTCTATCCTGTACAGGGGTTTGGGGCCCCCACACAGGTCCGGGAATAAGGGAATGAGGACATGCAGGTTTTGGGGGGGTGGGGGGGGGTGGGGGTGTGTTGGAATGGCACTGAAACGGAGAAAACGCAAACGAGGAACTTGGTCCCTTGTGATCAGGGCAAGCAACATCTTACAACAACCCGTACAAAACGGTTGGGGGGGGGGGGACTTAGTGTGAAAACAGCAATGGGGGGAAAAGTAAATTACAGGAATTCATGAACTAGGGTACGGACCGGTCTTGACCGGTTTGTGCGGTCAGCCACCAGCCACTAGTGTGGTGCGGCGTTGTGACAAGACTCATTGCGTAACGAGGGCAGCGGGGAACAGGAATACCCCCGGCCTGGCCCAGATCAGTCAGCCCCTCTGGGTCACCTGGGGCCTCCCGGCCCGGCCAGATGCCACCAGGCTGACCAGTGGGCTAACGCTGTACAAGCTCATCCATCTCATCTGGTGCGCTTGGGAAAGAGATGAGGTGTGTGTGTGTGTGTTTGTGAGTGTGTTTTCTGCGTGTTTGTGTGAGTGTTTTCTGTGTGTTTGTGTGAGTGTGTGTGTGCATATTTGTTTGTGTGCTTGTGTGTATGTGTGTTTGTGTGTGCGCACGCAATGCGTACATGCATTTGCGTGTAGGTGTGTGCGCTCATGGCACACATGCGTGTGTGTGTGTGTGTGTGTGTGTGTGTATGTGTGTGTGTGTGTTACAGAGCGACTGGGGTTGGAGGGTGGGGTAAGGGGGGGTTGTTTCACTGAGCTACGAGCATTCCAGGACTGTGGGCCGGAGGAGACCTCGTAAAAGGCAGCAGAGTGGGGTGGCGGCGGAGACCCAGGCCTTTGATGGTGCGCGGAGAAGGAGAGCACTGCAGGAGGAGATAACAGAGCGCTGGACTGGGCCGTCTTCCTCCCCTGGGCCCTCATCATGTGCGGGCAGGAAGCCATTTATTCAGACCAGTGCACTTCCCCCTGGAGGAGCCGCACGGGGCCACTGGGGTTGGAGGGTGGCACGGAGAAGAAACAAAGATGCCCGTCAGCTGGCTAAAGAACTGCTGGCTCAAACGTGTGTGTCTGTGTGTGTGTGTGTGTGTGTGTGTGTGTGTGTGTGTGTTTGTGGTCCAACCTCGTGTGGAGATCATAGCCTACTCATTAACTCTCATGCCATACCTGCTGGACACACCCTACACTCCCCTCAGCACTTCGCATTACTAGCACACTGACGTGGCCTTGGCCTGACACACACACACACACACATACACATACACACACACACAAATATATATCATCATAAATGTCCTTGGCGTCCCCATATACCTCGGCTCAGTCAACAGGAGGCTCTCCTCCAGCTCTGAAAGCCCCGGGCCTAAAACATGAAGCTGAGCAGAGTGGGTGACAAACACTGAGACACTCTGCAGCGGCATTCTGTCACCCCCCCCCCCCCCCCCCCCCCCCCCCCACTCCCCCCCCCTGCAGAGGGCTGTGGCCCCTTAGGAATGCCTGCCACCTGCCCACCACCACCACCACCACCCCCAGCCCCCAGCCCTTCCTCCGTTCCCCCGCCCTGCCGTCCTCGCGTCCTCAGAGGAGGAGAAGGCAAAGTGACCCCTCGCTACAAGGGAGAGGGGAAGCAGAGAACGTTCGCTGACCCCCCCGTCTCTCGTTACAGGAGCTGTTTGCCAGCGGGAGAGATATACACTACACTGCCCCCCCTCACCCCCTACACACACACACATGCATACACACACACATACACACACACACACACACGCCACCCTCTGCTGCTCCAGCCTCCTGGCGACAAGGACATGCAGTGCTGGGGCGGCCGGAATCCTATTTGCTGAACCCCCCCCCCCTTCTCACGAGGGTGTGTAATGTTCCTCCCAGACGTGTGTTTCACTGAGAGATGCACGACTTGGGTTTCACTTTAATTAGACAGAAGACAAACAACACTACATGGTCATGCATGTTACTGGGTTCCGTGCAGAAAAAAGTTGTTGTTTATTTGCATATTTTTTTAAATGGAAATGAAATGGCTTTGTTCTTACCGTATAGAAGGATTTTGGTATCATATGGTACAGAAAAAGGGGGAAAAAAGATCTCAGAAGCATCCCACTTCATAGTGTGGCTTAGTGTGTGACTTACACAATCAAGAGCGTAACACTCCTAATTCAATAACTGAATTGAGTGGGGCTGGGAGAGAGGACAGAGGTGGGGGAAAATGAAGAAATGAACAGAACGTCTTTCATGCTGGGAATCCCATCCACAGGCTGAACCGGGGCGGAGTGTAAAAAACAAAAACAGGCCAGGGCAGAAGATTAAATTTTCCCCTCCGCTGAAAGGCATTACAGTTGGGGCCTGGCGAGAGTGGGTGCTGCAGCTGCTGGGACGGTTGCACCCCCACACCCATTCTCACCCCTCACTCCCACCCCCACACCCCACACCCCACTTCCACCCCCCATCACCCCACCAAAGCCCTGAAGCCAAGGCAGCCAGGCAGCCAGGCAGGCAGGCAGGCAGGCAGGCAGTCCACCCTCTCCTCTCCACCCTTCCCCACTGCCCTAGCCTTTACCACCCCACCACCCACTGCACACTTGTCAGAGGTAACACACGCCTTCACAGCGCTGCCTATTAATAGGTCGTTTTTTAAAACTATTTTACTGACACCAGCCAGGGGGGCTGTTGCGGCAGAGCTGTCTGTGCTGAGACTTGCTGGATGCCACGGGTAAATCTAATCGCTCACTTACCCTTCAAGAACATGATACAGCGCAGACTGATAAGCGTTCATGTATTTATGCGCACAGGGACCAAGGATGGGGGCCACCTCACTTGTTGTTGTGGGGGGGTGCAGAGTGATTTATTGTGAGTCACAAGCTTTTTTCTAAATAACACAGAGGGAGGGCTGGTGATTTGAGGCCTGGTGTGGTAAAGGAAAGGGATTTATTTTTTTCTTGTTAACAGAGACAGAATGAAACCGCGCTGGTCAAGATGATGAGAGGGGGAGGATGGTCAAGTGATGACTTGGAATGATGCCAAGAGAGGACAGTTCAGGAAAGGTTTGTGGTCCTAGCTGTTATTATTATTTTTATTTATTTATTTATTTTTTTTGGGGGGGGGGGGGTAATCAGTTTTCAGGTTTGATGCCACAGAAGACCCTTTCATTAAAAAAAATCCAATTTTGAGAGTTGTAAATGCACACGTTTCAGGACAGTAGCACCACACAGATGTACTTCTTGAGCTCAGTAAGCAAACGCATCGTCAGTCTTTCAATTTCCCTTTTACACATGCGCACACACACACACGCACACACACACACACACACACACACACTCACACACAAATACACACACAAACACACGCAAAATTCAGCTTGCTCCCCTTGTGTAAAAAAACACATTGCCAGGACAGCAAGCTTGTGAGGTTCAGCCATATGTACTGTAAGGACACACCACGGCTTTATTCCTCCGCGTAGTGTCTAAAATGATTTATGAGGGCGATCTAAATCAGCAGTATTTTATCAGCCCTTACGTCAGGGGACAGGGTCGGGCCGTGGTGTGTGTGTGTGTGTGTGTGTGTGTGTGTGTGTGTGTGCGCGCGCGTGTGTGTGTGTGTGCGTGTGTGTGTGTGTGTGTTTGGAGCGTGCACTGGCCAGGGCAGGTGGGACGGACTGGACAGGAGGCAGGTGTGTATGTGCGTGTGCAGTCCACAGGCCCGTTGGAGGCCTCCTCTCTACTGCCCCAACTGGTCATGAGCTAAAAGTGCAAGGCAGCAGATTACACAAATGCAGGGTGCTGTGGAAAACAATGAGACAAGAGATGGCAACATTTTAACACTGCATCTAAAGACCTGTATTCCATGAAAGACAAAATATCTTATGGGAATGAATGGGAAATGTAGGCTAATTGTCAATTGATCAACCAAAAACTGAAACTGAAACTGAGCAGAAAGACTAAGCAACAAGAAAAAAAGAAAAAGACAAGCGAAAGAAAAGAGAAGCTAAAGAAAAGAGAGCGCAGCCTTAAAGAAAAAAAACAGGCCTTGCGGTGGCAATATTTTTGGGAATATCACAGAGACTCCTTAATGAGCATTAGCACACAAAAGTGTGCAGGTATAAAACATGTGAAAGGAACCTCCTGAGGATATGCGCCAAGTTTAACTTTGACAAAAAACACACACCTTCTTTCATATATCCCCTAAAGAGCATTCACGCTAGCCCCCACGTCTCCCTTCCTCATTGCCCGACGCAATTAGCACTCTCATTGAATATTGAAGGTAAGAAGAAGGATGAGCCTTTTTAGCCCATTTCTTTTCGCTAGAACCATCACTCTGCACCTAAGTGTGTGTGTGTGTGTGTGT
>CM050207.1:28294407-28296907 GCA_027475355.1 Coilia nasus
ACACGTGCACACACGCACACACACATACACATATGTGCACACACCTACACACATGTGCACACACATATGCACAGATACACCACTGTTCGAAGCGCTTGCGGGCCCCCAGTGTTTCTGGGAAATCGGTGAGTATGATTGTAAACAAGCACTTGCCGATCGGCCCTCGCCAGCCAAAAGAGCAAATGTGAAAATGATATGCAGAGGAAAGTAGCTCAGGGCAGCGTGCACGGTAAACTGTGATGAGCAAATAATGCCCTGGAATAAATACAAATGCAATAGACAGAGAGAGAGAGAGAGAGAGAGAGAGAGAGAGAGAGAGAGAGAGAGAGAGAGAGAGACAGAGAGAGAGAGAGCATTAGAGAGGAGGGACAGCAAAAAAAAGAAGAGGAGAGGGGGTGGAGGTGAGGAGAAGAGAGATGAAAGGAGAGGGAAGAAGAGGAGAGGAGAGGAGAGGAGAGGACAGGAAAGGAGAGGAGAGCAGAAAAGAGGACACACAGAAAGACAAGTAGAAGAAACAAAGAGCCAGCATGAAACATCACAGCAGTGGGGACAGATGAATAAAAGAAGAGCAAAGAAAGAGCGAAGACAGCCATGACACACAAGGTAGGACACATGGGAGAGAGAGAGGGGCCCCACCACCCGCTCCTGCCCAGTCTTTGGCCCCATGAATGTTTGATGGTGATGTGGCATTGTGTGTGTGTGTGTGTGTGTGTGTGTGTGTGTCTGTGTGTTTGTGTGTGTGTATGTGTGTATATGTGTGTGTGTGTATATGTGTGTGTGTGTGTATACAGTAGGTGTGTGTGTGTATGTGTGTATACAGTAGGTGTGTGTGTGTGTGTGTATATGTGTGTGTGTGTATATACAGTAGGTGTGTGTGTGTATGTATGTATACAGTAGGTGTGTGTGTGTGTGTGTTTGTGTGTGTCTGTGTGTGTGTGTGAGTGAGTGTGTTTGTGTGAGTGTGTTTGTGTGGGGGTTGAGTGAGCCTGCTGCTGCAGCTGGCAGAGGAACAGGACGAGTCATGCGAGGGGCCGGGGTGGAGGTTCGGGGGGTGGAGGAGGGAGGGCCAGAGATGGTTTAGCAGTAGTTGTGGAGTGAGGTGTTTGATGCAAGAGAGGTCTGACCGCAATGCACTATGAAACCTGGGGGCCTCTCGCCCTACTCAGGGTGGGCCCCGTGCCACTGCACCAGCTAGAGAAGCGCAGTCGAGCAGGGTCTCTGGAGGAAAGTGTGACCTTGAGATGGACTGGTCTGGTGTCTCTCTCTCTCTCTGCATTTTAAAATTATATAATAGTGTGGTTCATCCGTCATTCACCTGACAAAATACGTTGGGAGGCTGATGAATATGTCTGATGAAAGCGTCTGTTTCGGTCTCCGGAGGAAACATGCGGATTGCATTCCCATTAAAAATTATGAAGCACTTCATCAGGTCTCCTCTGAAACCTCACTCTTGGTGATTGACGGGTAAACTGAGAACACAGTACAGTCAGTATCGGCAGTCACCCCACAAGGTGAATGTGAACTAGCTGCCAAGAGACATAACTACGCTCTGTGAACAAACAAACAGGCACGGTTGCCAAGGATGGGAGAATACACCACGGCACCAAAATGATTAGAGGTGTCACATTTATTGTTTCACGGAGGTGAATAAAGAGATGGATATGAAATGTGTCTGCTTTTTTAACACACACACACACACAGACACTATGACAGACAGAAAGAGAGAGTGAGAGTGTGTCAGATAGAGAGAGAGAAAAAGAGAAGAGGAGAGAGAGAGTAAAGGGGCCATTCTTGTTCTTGTTCAAAGCCATTCCACTTGAGGTGAGAGGGCACGCCCGCACATGTTCAGATTTTGCGACACGTGTGAGAAGGGGGACTCGGCAGTCAGAAAAATGGCACTCGAGCACTCTTGAAGGAAAACGAGCCCTCATCAAAGGCATTGTAACACCCCCACGCTAAGTGCAGGAACAGGTGACAAGGGCATGGCGTCACTGAAGCAGAGGTCATAGCTGCTCCATTAGCTGTCAGGCACACACACACACACACCTACACATGCATACACACACACACACACACACACACACACACACATGCGCATTCATTCAAGGAGTCATTATAAATAGGCCAATGAATGAGAAATAGATGATATGTAGGTTTAGTTGGAACTTTTGTCACAGAAACAGGAAATTAGATTCACGTATAATAGTAACACATTTATGACATCAAAACTGTGGTCTTCGGTCAACCCACGATGGAAAATTTCTGACAACGCAGAGGGTGTTGTTCTCAGATCCTATTCACGGACATGACACACATACGCACACATGCGCACGCACGCAAACACGCGTAGCACTGCGGTTTGAGCCCTAATCAGGCTGACAAAGGAGAGTCAGACTGTCACCGTCACCGCCACCACCACTGCTACCAGTGCCGCTTTTGTCAAGGCAGTGGAGGATGTCACTCATGAGAGCCATCATACCCTCTTTTTCCCCCCTATAAG
>CM050207.1:28301907-28359407 GCA_027475355.1 Coilia nasus
ACTTTCTCTTTTCCAAACTCATAAGGAATTTAATATTTTTTTTCCAGGTGAAATTATATTATATTATATTATATTATATTATATTATATTATATTATATTATATTATATTATATATTGCAATATAATAACAACACCATGCCATATTTCATTAACATTTCCCATTTAAGATAATATTAATATTGTTAGTGGGTTAGTTTTGTTTTATTATCCTGCATTTTAAATTAGCTGCAAAAAAGTATAGATTATGCTAATTACACCATGATGAGTTTGCATTTCTTTCTACAGTCTACATCCCCCTTGAACTCTGTAACTACTTGGCAATGAGAATAGAAGCATACACACACACATGCATGCACGTACGCACATACACACACGCACACACATGACACTCTCTCTCACACACACACACACACACACACATTGGCACACAAAAGACAGAAGATTACAGGGAATCAGCAAGGGGGTGGGGGGGGTGGTCCTTAAAAAAAGCTCCACTCTGTTAAGAAAACCAGAGGGTTGCATGCCATCGAGCACTACTAAAAACCCCAGCTAATTTATTACGGTGATTTTAGCCGCTGCAGACCACTGGCCGGCCCCAGAGACTGGGTCGCACAGCCCCAGCGCTCAGCAGGAGATAAAGCAGCCGCCCGGCTCCACGAGGGACGGGGCTCCAGTGGGACACACACCCTCCCCCCTACCCCCCTACCACTCCCCCCTGCCCCTCCTTACGGGTACCCATGCTGGGGCTCAGCAACGCCTGGCCCTCCGCCAGCGTCACGGCAGTGACTTATCATCAGTTATTATCCATTACTGCTGAATTATGGCTTTGGACTTATTTTTGAATTTGCTCTGGTTTCAACTGGAGAGGCCGGTGGGACCCAGAAAAATAATAATAATAGTGAAACAGTAGCGAAGTAGTTCAGTTTTTAAGGCAGATCATTATACATTACACACATGTTGTGCTGCAGCCACACACACAAACGCACACACACACACACACACACACACACACGCACGCACACACACACACACATACACGCACGCACACACACACACACACACATACACAAACGCACACACGAGCGCGCACACACACACACACGCACGCACACACACACACACACACATACACGCACGCACATACACGCACGCGCACGAGCACACACACACACACACGCATCCCCATGCACACACACTCTTTCCCGCATACACACATATGCACACTTAGGGAGCAAGAGAGAGAGCCTTTCACATACACTGCCAACTTTCAGGATAATAACTTCTCTAGCCCTCTGTGTGAAGTCTGGCTTCCACTGCTAGAACAAACCCTTACACTCAGCAGACACAATAAAGAACATGCAGTAACATTTCTATTTTCTCGACCACACTCTTTCCTTTCTCTCTCTCTCCCTCTTCTCACACACACATATACACACACGCGCGCGCACACACACACAAATATAGAGTACACACACACATACATACACACACACTAATTAAATCCAGCATTAGGGAGAGTCCAAGCTTATAACTAATCAGTTCTAATCCCTTTTTTGTTACATTACAGTGAATAGATATTTTTTCACCACCTCAAACATGCCTTTAGAGTGAAGGAAACTAGTGACCTGGGATGTCAACACTTCAAATAAAAGCTTGATGCTCAACACATGTGGCCCAGACTGTAGCGCAAAATGAGAGGAAGTATAAATCAGGCTCAGGGCCAATATACTTCCTCAATCAAATCTACCTCACTGCGACTCGGTTGCATCATACTGCACTCACTCTGCAAACTATCATCTCAATGGCCCCATCAATTCCGAGTGGAGACATGCTGTACATTATGTCAATTCATTATTTCTGCAATGCATTAGCTAGCCTGGTGCCATTACGGCCAGTGGGGTAGACTCCGCCGCAAGGGGCCCCAGTCAGTGGGTTAGTCTGCCAGGATGCCCTTCCCCTCCTCTCTGCCCCTCTCCTCTCCTCTCCCCCAAGCCCCAAGCTTCTGTCTGGGCAGCAGCTGAGTGGCTTGGCCTTCTTGGAGGTCCCGTAAAGGCTCTCATGGGCCCAGAGGATGGGAAAGTCTTATGGTGGTAAGGCCTTGCAGACTCAGAGGAGGTGGGGGGAGTGGTGGTGGTGGTTGTGGAGGTGGTGGTGGGGATGGGGGTAGATTTTCGGTTGACCTCAGAGAGCAGGGTGAGGGTGGGGTGGGGTGGGGTAGAGGGAGGTTGGAGGCCTCAAGCCTCTCTCTCTCTCTCTCTCTCTTTCTCTCTCCCTCTTTCTCTCTCTCTCTCTCTCTGTGCTTGGTTTATCTGCTTAATATCAGCTCGCTCGTGTGGTATTTGGCTGCCATCAGTTTGATTTGTGGTCGTGCTGTAAGGCAGTGCATTAACCACACAACCAGAGAGCCCCCATTCAGGCTGCAGACACAGAGGGGACAGTGGTTTTCTCTGAAGGCCTATAAATAAACACGCAGCACAAAATACATCTGGGGCTTCCCTGTGAATATGACTGATGCAACGCGTGCACATATTCTTCTAAAAGAGGGGGAGACATGTTTGATTTTTTTACACACTTCTTTGAAGAAACAAAGAGACACAGATGCGGTTTATAATGATGTGTCTTCTGCTCTTCTGCGAGACCCAGCCCCACGCACATATTGTCCTATTCTGAAAAACACACACTTACTCATAAACACACAATCACACTTGCACATACTTACACACGTACACACACACATACACACAGGTCTGCATACTTATATAGGTACACACACATACACCCACGCACGGTTACTTACACATGTACACACACATACAAACACACACACACACACACACACACACACAGGAAGAAAAAGATAGAGTGCATATACTGTACATACCTCTCCGACGTCCAGCTCACCTCTGCCAGGCCCTATGGCCTTGTCCTGTGTGCTCCCTGACTTACACCCGTCTGTGAACACTGATGCACAAACATCGCCCCGAAGCTCCAAGGCAAACACTCGCCACCTCTCCACCGCAGAGACTCACAGGGCCGAGGCTGCCTCCTTTCAGCATGTTCCCACTACAGGAAGCTCCCCTGTAGGCCCTCTTTCCTCACTGCTCTCGGGCCTGAAATAGGCACCTACCTCTGGGTTAAGCACTGCTGAGCCGAGCCCTAAAAACTGCTGGATGGCACTTGCAGTGATGGCTGACGCTTATTGGATAAACAAGACGTAAGTGGAACAAGCGCCATTTTTAAACCCAGCAACAATGTATATATTTTTACTGTATTTTATGAGGCGAATACAGTGAGAGGATTCTAGCTGACGGAGTTAGAATGTTGGGGCTACAGTCAGTGACTGAATACAGTATATAAGCAAAATGTCAGCTGGAATATAGGCTTTAATTAATCAACACTGGTGCTGCTATCTTCAGTTATTACTGTAAGTAATTACAGCTGCCATGAAGCTATTTAATTTAGCATTAGCAGCTTTATAGCAAACTTCAACTGTTGACTTAACTTTGTAGTGATCCTAAAGAATGAATTCTATAGTTTCGCAGTCTACTATTGACACTGCCCCACCAAAAATAAATAAATAAACAATATCAAACACACAAACAAAAAGCATATATTTTTTGTGTTCAGTATCCACATAGATCACATGATCATAGAGCAAAAGGTTACATCAGGCGAGTACAGTGGGCCCTGCACTGCTGTAGATACAGAAAGATTGATCGGGACGATAAGGGAACCATTTCTGTAATCTTCCCCTCCACCCCTGAGATGCCCTGGGTTCTTGCAATAAAAACAGTACCCAGTCCTCCCCACCTCTCTCTCTCTCTCTGTCTTGCTTGCTCTCTCTCTCTTTCTCTCTCTCTCTCTCTGTCTCTTTCTCTCTCTCGCTTGCTCTCTCTCTCTGTCTCTTTCTCTCTCTCTCTCTCTTTCTTGCTTGCTCTCTCTCTATCTATCTAACTATCTATCTCTCTCTCCCCCGCCCTCCTCCTCCTCCAATACCTCCCTTGTGGGCCTCTCAGCTCCTGACCCACTGCCATGCCAGGCATGCGGGGAGTGGCTGGGCAGCTCTAACCTGCTGGCAGCTCCTGGGTGCTCCTGAGCACGCTGGCCTATATTATTCCAGCCAGGGTGATCTGTTAAACCTCTTTGATGGCCGTGCTAAGCACTTGCCACTGCGGTGTGAAGAGGCACGTGTGTGTGTGCGCGCCTGTATGCATTAGAAAGAGAGAGAGAGGCTCGGCTCCCAGAACTGTGCGTGTGTGTGTGTGTGTGTGTGTGTGTGTGTGCTGTGGTGTGTAGTGTGAGATAAAGAAACAAGGAAAGTGTAAGTGTGCATGGTTGTGTGACAAAAAAAGAGTGAGACAGTGAGAGAAAGCAAGAGAGAGAAAGTGTGTTGTGAGTTGTTGAGCTTGAGATATGTGTGTGTTGTTTGTCTGCACAGCAGACACACCTATCAGAAGAGTTTCATGTAGCAAACACAAAACAAATAGAGGAAAGTACCACACAGGAGCATGTCCAAAGCAATACTGTGCCCCACAAAAGCACCCATCAACTTTTCTATTAATCTATCAGTACAAAACTAGATAAAGTGAAACAAATTGAACTCGACTGCACAGCCATGGATGAAGAGGTGGGCCTGAAATCTGAAATCTCATGTCAGTTATGCTTCCTCCCCATTCCCCACACACACACACACACACACACACACACACACACACACACACACACACACACACACACACACACATACGCGGCGTCTCTGTGCATCTGCACGTGAAATGGCTGCGGATATTTCCTTACCTCTGCGGAGTCCTTCACGCTGTTTGACTGCATGTTCACAAATATAAGGGATGCCGAAACGCATGCAAATAACCACACACAAAAAAAGAGTAAGAGATGGAGAAGGGGAGAAAAAAAAACAGAGGGACTCCTTCAAACATCGAGGCTGTTTTTTGGTGAAAAAAAAGTATTCATTTTCTCTTGGAAAATGAGAAGCCCAATGGGGACCCTGAATTCTGCATAGTCTGCAATAAGCTGCTTAATTTCTGGAGGCATCTCTCCCCCATTCTCTCTTATTCTCTCTTATTCTCTCTCTCTCTCTCTTTCCCTCTTTGCTGGGGGCTGTTATGGAGGACTTGGCAACAACAAAAGAGCCCCTTGATTGGGAGTTTGCTGGAGGCCTGTGGTAGCAGGTTATCAGTTTAAATAAAGCCCCAGAAGAGCGCATGTGACACGCGTTGCTGTACAAACCCATGCGGCCGACACAAAAACAAACACGCGGGCACGCGCTGCGCTGTTAATGGATGATAAATCACATTTGAAACGGATAAATCAAGGGAGAATTGCATTGATAAAGATTAATTTGTTTCATAACAATAACACATTTAGTAATTACATGGTGACAGAGTGGATGGACGGCCCATTTCAATCATGCCATGAGCGAGTGACTGAATTAATGAATAAATGGGTAAACTTGTGGATGAATTTCAGTTAAAATGTATGTTCCATTAAAAAAAAAAATTATTATGTATTATCTTTATATTTTTGAAAATGCTTCCTTTAGTCTAAAACCTCCACCAGTGAACCTGCCTGCGTCTGACATGGCAGGTGTCAGTGAAGTGTTCCGGAATGGTCCGCAGGTCCGAAACTAAATCTAGTTTACCACCTACACTCTGTATTGGGGGTTTCCGTGCTCTTGCACCTGCATACTCCAAGTTTAGCTGTCACACGGTTGCAATCTTCAACTGCACCACAACATTTTGCCTCGTCATAAGTTCTCAGTTAAGACAGAACCTCTCCGCTTATCCCACATCCTACAGGACATGTATTTCCCTGCAAAATTCTGGGTCAGTAGGACTCATAACCTGCCAACGATGATTCATTATGTGATAAAACGTCCTCATCTGTATCATAGCTGACTTGCTTGCAGCTTAGAGGCCGCTGAAGTTTGTTCATGCTTCAAGGAAAATAAACCGCTTTTATGGCACACAGATGCAATATTTCTCTGTTTGTTTTTTGAAGACGTGTTTTACTGAAGGCTCCCTACTGTCGAATGTTGGGGATGCACAGTAATCCATTGCAGATGTAAATTGCAGTGGTAACTAAGTGATCATTTGTTGTGGTGTGCTGCCGAGGTTTCTCTTTTAATTGCTGTGTCATGGTTCTCTACGATGAGAAGAAATGGAAAGCAAAGAAAAAACACGCGAAAACAAGAGAGAAAAAAAACTTTAGAGGCATGAGACCATTGTAAAGAGGCCTCTGTAATTACACTAAGGCCGAGGTCTGCCCCACACACCCCCATCCCCACCCCCCAAACCCCTGTCACCCACAGCCCTCTGTTTTTTTTCTCTCTTTATGAAATCTTAACATCGGTTGTTTGGTTCTGTGGTGGGCATGTTTTGCTCCCATCAACACCAGAGGCCACAAAAAGGGGTTGTGAACATTCTTGTCTACCATGCCATACTGAATCCCGTGCCATGGATCTGTGTTCTCCCATACAGACTGCAGGGCAAGGATTAGCTGTGGTTTAAATGATTAAGTAACACAGCCATCCCAACACTAGTAAAACACAAGGCTCTACTCTCCACCAAACAATGGGAGACGATTAATCTCAAGGACTCACAAAGTGCCAAGCAGCGCGCACACACACACACACAGACACACACGCAAGCCAGCACAAAGAGTACCCGAGACAGCGTGTATCTTACCAAAGAGTAAGTGTAAGAGATAACTAAAATAACTCCTGAAGCCAGATGATGCTGTTTGCCATCAGTAACCCCCAAATCCTGTGCATCTCACACATCTGGCTCGCGCAGATGGTGGGGTGCTATCGCTGCCGTTCTCAGCTTTGTACCGCGCCGTTTACTTTCTAATAATAAAACTGTTTGGACCCGCCGATAACGCTGCCCAAACCCACATTCCGCCTGAGACGCACCACCAGGCTAACGCCATTTTCCCCCTCAGTGCAAGCGTCAAATGGCTCTACCGTGGCCCATTTGGCTCATGTTCACCAGATTGTTGTTATGTGTTAATGTGTGTGTGTGTGTGTGTGTGTGTGTGTGTGTGTGTGTGTGTGTGTGTGTGTGTGTGTGTGTGTCTGTGTGTGTGTGTGTGTCTGTGTGGGAGCCCATCGTGACACTGTTTAACACAAACTAATTCAAGTCAATGTGAGCATATTGAAAATGTAGTTCCACACACATGAAAAGAAATAAAACACACCACACTAATGTGCATTTAGAGTCGACGCGTAGAGGGCTTAGCGAGACCCGACTGGCATGGGCCACTGTGCTGCCACAGCTCAGACAATGACAAATTTGGCTTACGTCGGAGCTCCTGGTCCCGCACTTTGGAGCTGCACACATTTGCAATGAGCTTTTCAAAGCGCACCCAGACAGCCTCTGAAATCATTTAATACACTGTCTGGTTCACTCTCTGGCTCAGTCCTAGCCATTGAAGTCAGTGAGGCACAAGGCCCTTTTTTTTTTTTTTTGAACCCGTCTCTTAGATTTCACGGGAGGCAATTTCGCTGCTAAATGTCATTATAGTGTTTTTGCTCAAGTGTGCCTGCTAAAGTGGCAGCATTAATTGCGCTTCGTTTTGGGCCGATCATTTCCCCACTGTTAAGCAGCCTGTAAAAACACACCGCCGCACATCTAATTACAGACAGAGCGAAGGCGCACGGGCGAATTTATCTCTAGCGCCCTTATAAAGCAAAAAAAAAAAAAAAAAAAGACCTGCCTGGTGTCGCCTTCATTTCTGCCCGTTCTCTAAAGAGCCATTCTGGGTGGCTGGCTGTGCGCTAACTGGCCCAGAAGATCGGAGAAAATTGCACGCTCCCTTCCAAATATAAGTGACATCATTTCTGCTCAATCAAACCAGCTGCTGATAAGCAAGGCTCTTGGAAGGTAAGAAACAAACAGTCAAACACAGGGTTGTTAAGGGGATAGAAAAGCCTAATAAAAAGCTGTTACTTCAGCTTAGGTCAAAGGTCACCTCATGACGCGCTGTATGATCTACACGACGTAACCCTACAGGGAACGGTATATGAAAGATGCGTAGGCATATACCATAAATATGGCCCATGCGTCAGCTCCTCGCGCGGTATATATAGACCCGTATGGGGCCTTTCAACAGAAGAGCCAAAGACAAAGCAGTTGGAGGCGAATGCCGTGGAAGAGAACTTACTTTTCTGCTGATCGCAGGGAAACATTACATGTAGATTCTGCAAAAGTGTACAGTGTACCCTGCCGCCTGCTTGCCAGGAAACGCCACCAAACTCGCAAAGAGAAAATGGCTTAAATTTTTAAAAAATCCCCAAAAGCAGGAAGGCGCGCTGCACAGTACTACAGGCATGTGAAAAGGACAGGAACCTCAGCATCCCCCAGCAGGATGCCCTCCGTTTCAGGTCCTTCCAGGAAAAAAAAACTTACTGCTGTACGTACAGAGAAATGAGTGAGAGAGACAGACAGACAGAGAGAGAGAGGAGAGAGACAGAGACAGAGAAAGACAAACAGACAGAGAGAGAGAGAGAAAGAGGGAGAGCAAGAGCAAGAGAGAGAAGGCAAAAGAGAAAAGGGAGAATAAAAAAGGAGAGGAAAAGGAGTAGCTGTAGGAACAGTGCATCTCACACAGGGGTGGTTTCGAACAACGGAACACTGACTAGCTGGATCACACGGTGCCTTCACCCACCACATCACTGGGCCACACTGACTGATGATCACTCAATTTTGCACATGCTTAGCATAATCAGAGCAGCACATCCACATCTGAGACATGTCGAAGGACATATCTCAATACATGTATACTGTACATACTGTATACACAACACAACAACACTGCAAGCCCTTACACCAATACATGCCCACCATGTTTTGTTGTGAAGGAGAGAATGCAGAGCATACAAATGTGTAACAATCGGGACACGGTACCCATGTGAAGGTATACTGTGGAGACCGAGTTGCTGTGCGCCTGGTGGAAAGCATGCACACGCGTTGGGCTGGTGGTGGCAGAGGGGGGGGGGGTTGCAGGCTCATCTGTGCAGACAGGGTTGAGGGAATGGGCCCATGGCCTGGTTTCCTGTGGAAGGGCTAAAATAGACCCACTCGCAGCCGGGCTATTTCCAGGAGCAGTGCTCTGTGTGCGTGTGTGTGTGTGCGTGCTTGTGTTTGTGCGCGCTTCATACCAAGCAAGTGTTTTCTACTCACACACACCTTCTCCTTCTCACACATATCACAGAGTTTAAGGTATTGTGTCAGAGGGTTTCTCTGCTGAGTTTTTGAGGTGTGTGTACTGTACACGTGTACGACTAGCACGGGTCTATACCTGTTTACACTTGCACCCGACGGGGTGTGATTCTGCATGCATACATGCAGTGTCTGTCTCACTCGTTGGGCATGTACAAGCATTGCACATTACTATTTGTATCTGTGAATAGTATGTATGGATAGTGTGAATAATAAGGACACTCTCAGAAATAGGGGGACAGTAGGGGTACAAATCTGTATGTTAAGGTACAATAAGTATTAATGTACCCCCAAAGGCTTGTATTTTAAGGTACTGATGTGTACCTATTCAGCTCTGGAGAAGGTACAAACTAGTTGTAAAACAGTGGTTAAAAGGTACAATTATGTTCCTTTGAGGGTACTGCCAGTGTGAGAATCCTTTGTACCCCTGAAAGTACAATACACCTGAGTGTATTGTATGTCTAAACATGAACTTGTTCGTGTGTGCCTGTGTGTATATGTACATGTGTGCATATGTGTGAGTGTGTTTTTGTGGTTTAGAGAAAAGAGATGAAATGTGTGTGTGTGCGTGCGTGCGTGTATGTGTGTGTGTGCACGCGCTGATGAAGGGCGGCGTGTCCTGCTTATGTCACCTACACACGCACACACACACACACTCACACACACACACTCGCACTTCCTGAGCCTCCGTGGTGCTTGGCGGCGCTTCCCTCTGTGCCAGCGAGTGTTCGGCGTCTGCACACGCACAGCACAGCACAGCACAGCACAGCACAGCACAGCACAGCACAGGAGAGAGCCGTCTGTCAGCGCACCGATGCTTCACTGAAGGAAAAGGCTCATGGGTAATTTGTCATTAGGTGTCGGTCATTTTCACCAGCCCAAGATGACAAAGCTGCCGCTGCTGCTGGCTGCTGGCTGCTGCCAGTGGAACTTCTCTTTTTTTTACAGCAGCTGCTGGAAAAGCAGCCCTGCTCCTGTCAGTGTTACTGTCATCGTTTTGAGATGAATCTCCCCAATGACTGGAACAAAGGGTCACAAACAGACACACAGAGGCATCTTTCTTCATTGATTACGAGGCAGTAAATGATGATCGTAAAATTGTCAGTATTAATCATTCAGTGTATCCAACATACACACACACACACTCTTTCTCTTTTCTCTCTTTCTCTCACTCTCTCTCTCTCTCTCTCTCTCTCACACTCACTCTCTGTCTGTGTGTGTGTGTTGGCTATGTGTGCAACATGATGCAGAGCCAAAGTGAACATCTCAATGGCTTTTACACATTTGTGATACATGCATAGCGTTAGCAAAAAAGCACACACACACACACACACACACACACACGCACACACACGTACCCTAGCGTTAATGACGATGGCAGTTTTGATCCCTGGGGAGTGACACCTCCGCCACCCAAGTGACACGCGGTCCAGCTGCCAGTAACCAGCAACAGTCACTTTTGTCATGAGTGTGGAGGCAGATGTGGAGCCTCTGTCATGTACACACACACACACACACACACACACACACACACACAAACACCCGCACATGGCGTGTGCGTGCACACAGACACACACACACATGCATGCGTGCGCACACACACTCATACGCACAAACACACACACACACACACGCATGGCATGTGCGCCCACACAGAGACACACACGCATGCGTGCGCACACACACTCATTCACACAAACACACACACAGAGCCAAACACACACATACACAAACGCACATGCACAAGCACACACCAACACACACACACACACACGACAGAAAAGCTGCACACTAAAACCTACACTAAAGCAAGCACACACGTACACACACGTACACACACACACAGCCATACACATACATGCACACACGACAGAATGGCTGCACACTAAGAAGGGAAAATAGCTGCAAAATTAAATATTTTTTCAACAATAGCCAAAAAAACTATAATTGTTTTCTTCTGTGGTTAACTCTACCATGGTAGTCTTTTCTCAAGACATATACTGTCAACTGGAAAGGAATGTGGAAAAAACCCAAACATATGGCTGTTGTTGTTTTTCTGCATTCAGGAGGGGAAGGCCTCGCCTGCATGTTGATTGAAGAGGAGAGGCTTCCTGGGATGCAGATAAGACTGGCAATGCTCTGCTCATATTAATTTGAAATTATTGTAATTGCTAGTGAGGGCAGCTGCTGTGCTGTGCTGTGCTGTGCTGTGCTGTGTGTGTGTGTGTGTGTGTGTGTGTGTGTGTGTGTGTGTGTGTGTGTGTGTGTGCGCGCGTCTGTGTGTGCCTTTGTGTGTGAGTGCTTGAGTGTGTATGAGTGAACGGGTATGAATCTTTGTGTGTATATACGTACGAGACAGAGAATATGTGTGTCCTTGGCTGTATACTTGAGTATGTGTGTGTGTGTGTGTGTGTGTGCGTGCGCGCGTGTGTATGTGTATGGATAAGAGATGAGAGAAAAAGGAAGGAAAGAAAGCTTGACAGAGAAACAGAATCCTTCAGCTCTCACCTCATCTTTAATGTGAGCACTCAGCCAACTGAGAGAGGACAAAGGAGGAGAGCAAGAGAGCGAGCGAGAGAGAGAGAGAGAGACAGACAGAGAGAGCAGAAGAACGAGAGAGAGAGATAGAGAGAGAGTAGGAGAGAGAGATAAAGAGAGAGAAAGAGAGAGGTAAAGAGAGAGGGAGGGAGAGAGATAGAGAGAGAAAGAGAGAGGGAGGGAGGGAGGGAAAAATCCTCTCCTTCTGCTCCTGTGGCCGGCGTGACAGCAGCAGTGGGAATACTGTGATTCCTGCAGCTGTGACCTCAGTGCATGCTACAACAGAGAGAGATAAAGAGGGCCACAGTCATATCACACACACACACACACAGACACACACACACGCTCATACACAGAGCACAGACACAACCTTCAGACACACACAAATACACAGAGCACATGGATGCACACACACACACACACACGCACACACACACACACACACACACAAACACAGACACCCAAGGCACATGAACACAAACACAAAGCATACACAAACGAAACACGTACACATGTGAACACATACACACACACACTCACACACACACACCCTCCCTCCCACACAGATCTGCTTATTACAAAGGCTAGGGAATCTGGCGAAAGGAGCAGGCTTGGTCCTTGGAGCATTTACCCTAAATAAACCATACGCCGCCCGTGCCACAGCAAGAGGAAACCTCACATTTTTCATGTGGAACAACGCATCGGAAAAGACGTCTGAGTGTCGCCACATGATACAGTATCCCTGCACAACTGGAGCAATAAAAAAAAAAAAAACACACAAGCGGCAGTTGGCGGACAGCGGACAACGACAATCCCTTCGCAAGTGCAAACACAAGAGCATGTGATCCACACTAACACACTAACACCTGACCCTTCACCCCTCAGCCACCGAACATGTCCCGTCCGACAGCACATTGCAGCGGTCGGTCGGTACCGTATCGTCTGACACCATCGACGGCGACTTCTGTGTGGGCCAAAAAAGATTGATGTCGCACTTAAAATCCAGGCTTGTCACTTTCCATCATGGCACTGTAGATTTTTCCGCTGCGTTCCTTAGCCCCCCTCCCTCCCTCCCTATTTGTTTTCCCTCCTCTCCGCTGAGCAGCAGCGATGGCGCAGCTCCAGTCCTATGGCATAAACAAATCTCTCTGCTGGCCCTTTAGCAATGACTCAGTGTAGCTTTTGGAGGGACATGCAAGCAGTTTGCGCAAAGCCGAAGTGTTAGTTGGGTTAAAGCAAGCCATGGTGCTGCGGGCACTGGAATGTTTTTGAAAATGTATGTGTGTGTGTTTGTGTGTGTGGTTGTGTGAACTTGCTTGTTTATTGTTTGTAAGTGCACATACAAGTATTTATGTGTGTGTGTGTGTGTGTGTGTGTGTGTCTGAGTGTGTGGTTGTGTGAGTGCACATGTAAGTATTTGAGTGAATGAGCGCATGTGTGTGTGTGTGTGTGTGTGTGTGTGTGTGTGTGTGTGTGTGCGTGTTTGTGTATGTTCTCATGTGCATGCATATGTGTTTTTTGTATGTAGTACCATGGAACACAGAGAGGGATTTAAGACGAAGACCGATGAAGCGTTCTGTGGGAAGAGTGTCCATTTACGCATGGGGGAATAGCTGTTGAGAGCCTGATGTATAAGTCATAAATGGCCTTTCTAATGACCTCCCAAGACAGCCCCATTCTGATAGCTCACATAAGCAGTGGGTAACTTGAGAGAGACGGAGGGGGCGAGGGGGGAGGACGGAGGGGGTATGTGCGGAGAGCGGGGAAAGGGTCAAAAGCTCAGGCTGAGGCTTGCAGCGTGCACGCTCACGCTCAAGGTGAAGTTGGGGCTCCAGACGAGCAGGCCGTGCATATTGAGCAGCAGGATATCGAGTGCTTCCTGTGGTCGCATTAAAGATGCCAGAGGCAGGCAGCAGCACAAGCGGGTCGTCTGTACGGGCGCTGCACCGTTGCCACGAGGGAGCCGCTCACACTCCCTCCCCACTAAGTGCACCTTCAAGGCCGGGCTGTAGGCAGCCAGGAAGGGCCACGGAAAAGAGACCGGGCCTGGGGTAAAACTGCTAGCATGCTATTGTACCACGACTTCCTTTAAATTTACATTGTGATGCCTCCTTTAGAACAGTGATTAATTTTCTATATACGCACACCTATGCTCATCCCTGCTTTCTGACTGTATCACGCACCGTCACCATATCCGCCTCATGTCATGGCTGCATTACCACCTAAAACGTGCATTAACGTTCTGATATACGAACACCGTGTCGTCCATTATCCCTTACATAATGTTCACTACAGTAACATGTAATGTGTGCTAATGCCAAAGTGATTATATTGTGTCAAACACAGGGTGTTTAGAGGCATCTTTTTGCCACATGTGATGGTTTACTAGTGTGTTATGCTTCTGATATGTGAGTTTCACGACAGCTACGATGTTCCGACTCTGTCTCTGTAGGCCGTGCTCGCACGTTGTGGGACATACAATTCCGCTTGCGTGCCGTCGCAGCGAAGCTCGGGATGTCTGTAGGGGGAGAGACAGAATTAATCCTGCTGCTCCCATGACTCTCGCACATGCTTGCATCCCATAATGATTTATTGTGCTTAATTTCCTGATGTGTGCGTTACCCGGGTGACCATGACACATGCAGGCGAGTGATAAATTTCACACGAAGAAATAAAAAAAAAAAGAAACAGACGCGGCATGAAGAGGGAGAGGCGCTCTCTATCTCCGTGTATGTATACATGCGCGAGACAAAGAACGACTGACACAAAGAGACAGACAGGAAAAGCAGACAGAAGGGTAAGAACACAGAGAAAATGAGAGAGGAAGGAAAAAAGGTTTCAGTGAAAGCTCGAGCCTTTACACAGGACTACACACACCGCTTCAGAAACGCCCTGTCAGCCCAGAGCCGTTGAACTGAGAAGGAGACTGCAGTCAGCTCTGAATAATGTTTCCTCTTAATCAAAGATCTGTCAATGTCCAAGAAGCCTTCCCCTGCTCATCCCTTTGCAGAGGGAAGGGAGTAAGTGCCGTGTTCAGGCGTCTGTACGTTTGAACTGAATACCAGTGGCCCGCACAGGAATAGAGAGGAGCTAGATGGAGCAAGGATAAAACTATGACTGTTTCTCCTTATTGATCAGGTATGAGGTATGAGAAGTGTAAGGGTTACTGTACCAAGGTAAGGGGGAAATCTTGAAGAGGGTTTCAGTAAGTCTGGTGTTATTTATTCAAATGTCTCCTCCAAACAACTTGATTTAACGTTAAGTTAAACAAGACCGCATCGGTCTGAGGGGAGCCTTGCTGCAGACCTTTCTTTCTTTCCCTCCATCCTCTGTGTATCTTACTGAAGTGGGACGAATAAAAGAGGGAAGAAGAAGAAGAAAAAGAGGTGAAGGGAGAAGAGGGGACTAAAAAGAGAAAGGGGAGGATGTTCTGCTGAGTGGCCAGAATGTGTGGAGTCACTCCTAAACACGGAGAGAAAAAAAATTTACACGACCCTCCGTTTCTTTGGACAGCATGAAGGACGAGAGTGATTGGATAATGGGACCACAGTGTCTGCTCCAGCCAGTCAGAATGCCTACATTTTGGGGTTATTGTATTAATGCGGTGCCTCAGTCTATCTCCCCTTCACACATGCAGCGCACTGCATATACTTATCTACAGGGCTCTGCCTCTCTAAGCAGCAGGGAGAAAAAATAATGTGTACGTACTTGTGTGTGTGTGTGCGTGTGTGTGTGTGTGTGTGTGTGTGTGTGTGTCTGCATGCATGTGTTTTTCATGTGTATGAGTGTGTGTGTGTGTGTGTGTGTGTGTGTGTGTGTGTGCATGAATGTGTGCATGACTGTGTGCATGTGTTTGTGTTTGCATCTGTGTGTGTGCACGAATGCAGATGCATGAGGGTATGTGCGTATGAATGCCTGTGTGTGTTTATATGTGTGTCTGTGTATGCATGTGTTTTGCATGTGCATGAGTGTACGTGTGTGTGACTGTGTGTGTGCATGTGTAGTGTGTGTGCGCATATTTGTGTGGTTGTGTATGTCTGTGTGTGCATGTGTATATGTGTGTGTGTGTGTAAGACAGTGAAAAGGGGAAAGTGTAATACAACGTGAGTGTGAGCGTGAGGATGCATCCATCTAGCTTGTGCACATGTCAAGGCCTAACAGAGAGCTCTGGTGGTGGCTTACGGGGGATAAACGTGTTATGATAAGCGCGAGAGCCGAGCCCCAGTCAAGCCGCGCTCCTTTAAGTTGCGTGATGGCCGCCAGATACGCCGCAGCCTCTCCACCCCTCCCCTCCCCTCCCCTCCCCTCCAGCCGCAATCGGCCCAGACGGAGATTAGACGGCGGGATGAACAGACAGAAGTCTACTATCTGCACCGCGCTGCTGGGAGGAGAAAGAGAGAGGAGAGATTATTGCCCAACAGAGGCCCATGTCAAAAGGCTTTTTTTTCTTCCTTTTCTTCTCTCTCTCTCTAGTTGTTAGTTTGCTTTTCTGTGGCTGATTTTTTTTCTTTTTTCTTATCCCACTCAATAAGAAAGCCTTTCTCGGCTTTTTTTTAACACCCTTTTTTTCTTTCTTTTGGAGTGCATTTGTTGTGCGCATTCCTTTGCGCTGGAGAGTGGATAAGTCAATCCTTACAGCTGAGAGGAGCAAAGCAATTTCTTCTTTTTTTTTTGCAAGATACCTGGCTTCCTCCACTGCCCTGCGGACTGAGTAATGGCCCTGAGCTGCGATCATGAGATCAGTCACAAAGACGCAATCGTAAGGAGCCACTCGCCCCCACCCCAACCCCCGCACCCTGCTGTACTCTGCTGCAGGAAACTCTGCTCAGTCTGGAACCTGTAACACACTGAACTTTACATGTCGGACTGCACTGTAACAGCTCCTTACTGAACTACATGACAGTTTCTAGAGGCAGGGAGGAGAGCAAGATCCAGGCTGCTCTATGCAAGTTTATGCAATGAGATGCAAAGCAGATTTTTTTTTGTTTAGATTTTTTTTGTCCTTTTCCTCCTATTTCAAATGTACAATCCCACAAGGAATGGTCTTTTTGCAGGGTGACAGCAACCCTAGTCTGTAATTAAACACAGAAAGAGCATTCTTTTTTGCTGGTTAACCATAACTATGAAAGAAGGAGAGAAGGGAACTATTCAAACCCTCCTCCTTCTCCTCCTCCTCCTCCTCCTCCTCCCCTGCCTCCCCCTCCTCTCCTCCCTCGACCACCCTTCCTCCCCTCCTCTCCAATAATTTAACAGTAAGAGCCACTGAGCCTTGTAAACACACCAGTTATGTCTGGACTGGAAAACGCAAGAAGCAGACACACAGGCTCCAAAGCTCCCGCTGTTCTCCTCCTATGCTCCCTCTCCACTCCCACTAGCATTCTCTCTGTCTCTCTCTCTCTCTTTCTTTCTTTTCTTTCTCTCTCTCTCTCTTTCTCTCTCCCCCCTCCCTCTCTCCTGCTGCCTTTATTCTTCTCCTCTCTTTCCCCCAAACTCACTCTCTCAATCTGGCCATATCTCTCGTTCAGACCGCACCATGTAATCGTCCCTCAAAGTTCCTTGTCAGACATGCAACGTGCTGCCTTAGTGGATAGGCTCACAAGCACAGACATCTATTGTCTTTATCATATGGGTGTAAATAAACACTTTAACAACAGAAATAAATAAACTGTATTGAGAATCAAGGGTGTGGAATCACTGTGGAAAACAACAATTAACATTTATAAGGCGAGACTGTCTCAATAAGGAGATCAGTCAAATTTACCTGTGCTGGAACTGTATGATTGCATTCATAATTAAAAACTGAGTACAATTTAAATCAACTCAGTGAACTCCGCTGTGCGAGTTAAAGCCCTTTTCCAAGTTAAATCAACACAGGGTGTCCTGAGACGACTCGTCTTCCTTCTCCACTATCCGTCCCCCCACCCCCCTTCCCCGCTCTCATCACTCTCCTGGGACTCACTCCCATTTCCCAAACCTGGACACGGTGGAGCACGTCCAGCTCCACTGTGGGGTTTGGGAGGAGGGTGTGTGTGTGGAGGGGTTGGACAGAGGTCATGCCCTCCTGCCCCCTCACTCCCCCACCCCTACACTCCCACTGCCCGAGCCACTTGTCGTTAACAGCTGCTGTTTTAGTGTGGGACTGCAGCGCAAACACTAATCTCTGATTAAGACCTTTGATTAGGGCAATTACGGCACTGCTGCTGCCGGGCTCGCTTGGCTGCCTCTCTCCACTCACACACACACATGCACACACACACACACACACACGCATACACACACATACGCACGCATACACACACACACACACACACACACACGCATACACACGCATACGCACGCATACGCACACACACGCATACACACACAAATGTGTGCATGCACACACACACACACAAGCATACACATATAGATACAAATGTATCTATGCACACACACACACACACACACACAGTCACACGTACGTACGCATGCACACTCTCTCTCACACACATACGCACGCACAGACAGGCTTACTCATACACACACAGACACACACACACACACATGGGCCTGGGAAGCGTCAGAGAGCGGATGCAGTGAGAGGATGATGGATGTAGAAGCTTGGCCTCGACCCGTGTCCACTGCGGCGGCGGCGGCGGAGGAAAGAAAGGTATGGGAGGCTTGGCAGAGGTGAGCTCAGTAGCGGAGCAAGTGCACTACGGCTGTCAGAGACGCTGCGCTGTCAGGGCTCCGCCGAGACTCCGCAAGAGCCGCCCCGAACAGTAATGTCACATCTCCACGGAGAGGGGAGTCATTTGTAGAGTTGTCACTATCGGAGAGTGAAGCCAGTGTCCTGTCGCGAGGGCAGCCCCTGTGCTTCCTCTCTTGCCCTCTCTCTCTCACTCTTTCTTTTCTCTCTCCATCCCCCCTCTCTTTCTGACTGTCTCTCCCTCTCGCTCTCTATCTCCCCCCCTCTCTTTCTGTCTGTCTCTCTGTCTCTCTTTCTATCTCCCCCTCTTTCTTTCTGTCTGTCTCTTTGACCCTCTCTCTCTCTGTTTTCTCTCTATCTCTCCCTCTCTCTTTCTGTCTGTCTCTCCCTCTCGCTCTCTATCTCCCCCTCTCTCATTCTGTCTGTCTCTCTGACCCTCTCTCTCTTTTCTCTCTACACCCCCCTCTCTTTTTCCGTCCGTCTCTCCCTCTTTCTCTCTTCCTGCCTCTCTCTCTCTGTCCATTTCTCTCTTTCTCTCTCTTTCTCCCTATGTTTCCCTTTTTTCCCTCTCTGCCCGCTGCTAGCCTATTACCATCTGCTTCTCACCCCTGTCGCTGCCACACCGTGTCACTTCAAAGCTGACCTGGCCGGCTCTATTCTCCAGAGGTTAAAACATTCACCCGCTTTACCGTAGTCCCCGCAGCTCATTTTAAACGCGTATTGATTTATGACTTGAGCCACAAAAATATATTAGCCGACATATAGGGTGAAAAAAATGACTTAATTTAGTGTATTACAAAAGCAATGTGTGCTTTAAATCTGCAGAATGCTAGCATTACAGTTTTGGCTCCAGTCAGGCGAAACATTTATTAATTTGATACAAAATATTGTCAGTATGAGTTGAGCCAAGGGAAACTAAAATCCCCCAGTTATATTGGCTAAGCGATAAAACTGTGCATATCAGTCGAATGGAGAGGAGAGGAATCGTACATAAGCGCAAACTGATATGTAACGAGGTCTAGTTTATCCCTGAGAACACTTAAGAAACAACATGAAACTGTGTTTTATTAAAGCCTTGCATGAGACGTCCCTGGATTTCGCAAGCTGTTTACGGGTGAATTCAATCAATTCAATATTTGCCTTGTTTTTCCCCCCTCAATACAGAGCAGAATCACACTCCATTAAAATAAAAACACAGACTGAGGATGGGGAAAACATGCACATTCCACCTCAAGAGCAAAGAGGGTGAAAGAGAGAGAGCGAGGGAAGGAGAAAGTGAAATAGTGAAAGACAGAGAGAGAGAGAGTGAGGGAGAAAAAGAGTGAGGGGGAAAGAATGAGCAAGAGCAAGAGCAAGAAGGCGAGAGAGGGAGAGAGAGAGAGAGAGACTTAGATCTTGGTTTTGTGGGGCCATTATGTTTGCAGTTATTAAAAATATATATGTTGGTGCCCGGAGCATTAAGTGTGGGTTGTAAGTAATGTGCACTTAGACATAAAGCTGTGGACACAATCCTTTTATGTGTGGCAATAGCTCAGTGTTGGGGGCTCTTTGCCCCCCTTCAGTTATGAATGGCTACAGCGCAGCGCGTTGATGCATCGAGGCTTTAAACCACACGTTAGTGCGAGACAAACGGCACCAACAGCAACCAGCCTGCTCTCCTTCTCGCAAGCACTTTAGACACAACAACACGCAACGGCACACGGGCCCAGTGCTTTCGACATGGGAGAGCACACTAAATCAAATGGAAGCCCTGCGCCGGTAAGAACAACCCCTATAAACCTAAATCTGACTCTTTTTTTTGGTTGGAGGCTGGAGGTAAGGAGGACTTTTTCCCCAAACAAAAAAAATAAGGACAGTATTTTTCAGTGTATGTTATGTTATGTTTTTTAAAAATGTACATTTTCATTACAACATATGCCACCTTGTGTTATATTATTTTTATTCATTCTTTAAAATAAAGATTTTATTTATTAACATTTGTTCAAATATAGAATACTTTATTTTATTTTCAATTTTGACAGAATAAGTTCATAAATAATGTGAGTTTTAGGGGAGTAGAGGGATGAAAAGGGAAAGCGCTGGCCAGTTGTTTCTCCTCTCTCTCTCTCTATCTCTCTCTCTCTTTCTCTCTCTCTCTATCTATCTATCTCTCTTTCTCTGTCTCTCTCCTCCCTCTCTCTCTTTCTCTTTCTCTCTCTTGCTGGTTGCTGGGTTTGAAATGAATATCTCCACACCACAAACAGACAGCAGAAGTGAAAACTTCAGCACTTTTCAGCTTGTGAGGTCATTCATCAAGGTAACCAGGGAAAGTGTACTGTTTGAAGGTGAAGTCTCAGGAAAGAATAGCATGGCAATTTGGAAACCAACAAAAAAAATGTTAAACAATACCTTGTCGGTGTAAAAAAAAAATATATAGACTTGTGAAATTTCCCTGCACAGCTTTACAAATATGTATGCAAAGTGGTATTTAAGCCATAACTGCATGGGCTAATTTAACACATTAATGCTTACTATATTTTGACGCAAAACACACCATGCACTGGACTTCAAATGAACATGTCTGATTTGCCAGCTAAATGGATACTGCAGTCTTTAAAAATGTCACAGACAGTGTCCAGGCTAAGTAGTGTGTAGACACTTATGAGGCCTCTGAGATCCCTGCAAACCTGGGCTGGGGCTTGAGCGGAGAAGGTAAGGGCTTACAGCTCCAGCCTCCCCGCCGCACATGTTACAGGCACGGCGGAGGCTTGCTTTTAATGACCCAACGGTGAACAGTGGGAGTTGGCAAAGAGCCTCCAAACCTTTTTTCTTTTTTTTTTTTTAGGTAACACAGGGCGCGGTGCAGGAGCGCAGGGAGGTTGGACGGGAGACGAAAATAAACAGCACAACAAAAGCCAGCGTGTCGTCTGCACTGAGGGTTTTTTTTTCTTTCTTTTTTTTAAAGAGGCATCTCTGGAGCACAGAGGCAGCCTCTGTTCTCGAAAGCATTAACCAGCTCGTAACGGCAGCGACTTTATCGGAGGCTAAGTTTAATTAGACACACAGAATAATACTAACAAGCAAATGGAGGAGAGGAGAGCCTCTGCAGCAGAAAGAGAGAGAGGGAATGAGAGAAAGAGAGAGGGGGAAAGAGAGAAAGGAGGGAGGAAGGCAGGGCCTGAGGGAGCACCCGAGGAGACGGAGATGGGTGCTCTTCCCAGAATACATTTCACTAAATAGTGCTGATCAGCAACTATGGGCTTGTGTTAGTGTTCCTGCAGCGGTCGTGTGCACAACTGTGTTTTTTCTTAAAGAGGCGATACCCAAGGATACTTTTAAAAAAGAGAATAACAAAGTATGACCACATGGTGCTGAATTATATATTTTCACCTGTTTTATTCATTTTATGCCAGGAGAAGAGAAGCTTTTAAATGAGGGAAAACTTCATTTTTATGCAGACATATTTAACTAAAATTACACAAATCAAAAGCACCCATCCCAAAAGCCAAGTAAGCTGCAAACATTTATTATAACTGGGCATCTAATCAATATCAATAATGTCTAATTTGAGAATTATTCTAATGTCCGTACAGGTATTTTTTAAAATATAGTGTACACTTTTAGTGCAATGCCAAATAACAACGCATTTGAAAAATAAAATGTCGCAATTACTTCTGAAGTATTAACCATTGTTACACATTTAACGACTGAAATCATTGCATTATTTTATGAATTATTTTAGAACACCACAAGGACACAGATAGTGCAGACTGAGCATTCTTCCACAATACAGGCACTCTTTCGCAAAGTGACTCTCTCACACACACACAACTACACACACATACACACAAACACACACACACACATATGCACATACCACTGCATGCATACACATAATGTTCCCTAAAGAGACACACTACAGCAGGCACACACACATACACACACACACACACGCACACAATCTGCATTCTCACACTTGCACAGACAGACACTGCATTTGGCTGAATCAGGGCTTTTGGGGCTATACAGAGGACCCATGCTGAGATCTCCGCTACAAAAAATAATTAGCAAAGTGGAACTAAGCCCATGCGCTGAAAGCTAAATCTTAAAGACTCATAAAAAAATTCAAAAAATACATACATAAATTCTACACTTGGATATTCTTTTGCTGTGCAATATCACAACTACACATAGTGCAGTGATTATCATTATTTAACTGTAGCAGCTCAAGATCTCATTATGTTGTTAAGACTAATTTACTTTTCTAAAGGGGCTTGGCATCATATTGATCCATGACCTTGGATCAAATTTCACAATATTTTTTTTGCCCCTTTATACAGTATACCCTTGGCTTCAGTGAAGAAGACACACACAAGACCGTCTATGATTGCTTTAGCTGGAGAACGCTTGACCTTTGCAAAGGATGGCCAGAGCAGCCTCTGAGAAACGAAAGCCCCCACAGCAGCCACAACTTTCTGGAAACGCCTCCAGTAGTAGGCCCCTAGGCCCCACACACTAATGCTCCAAGCACATGCAACAAAACACACACATACACACACACGCACACATGCACACACACACACATGCAGCCTTCCTGTGAGAGCTCAGCAGGTCACACTCCTGGGAGACAGGGAGAGAGGGAGCCTGATTCATGGACGGTGATGTTCGCTACTGTACCCCCCCTTGGCTGTACATGGATATCTATATTTTTAACCTTAAGGCTCGGCCACGGAGCCTTCAGCCACCCGGCGCTAAATATAGCAACCGCTGCCTGGGTCTCTTGTTTCTGCTGCACCCTCCGCAGCCTCGCAAACCTTCTCTTCTCTTCGCCTATCTCTCTCCCTCTCTCTCTGTCTCTCTCTCTCTCTCTCTCTCTCCAGCAGCAGGTGGAACAGAACAGGGGAGGATGGTGGCAAGAGAAAATGAGCCCCTGGTCCACCCCTGGCTCAATCTGTCTTAAGGGCACATGACAGTAGGACAACCCCTTTGGCCCAGATGGAGGTGGCTGAAGTGTGTTCTCTCTCTCTCTCTCTCTCTCTCTCTCTCTCTCTCTCTCTCTCTCTCTCTCTCTCTCTCTCTCTCTCTCTCTCTCTCTCTCTCTCTCTCTCTCTCTCTCTACATCCATGCCCCCTTCCCTTTCTCTCTCCATCTCCCACCCCTTTTCCCAGGTGCAGGCTAAGGACAGAGGGAGAAGGTCTTCTTGGCTGAAGACTGGACTGTTCAAGTTTCTCTGCAGGACAGGTCAATCGGTATCGATTCCGTCTGCACCAAGCAGCAGCCTCCTTGCAACCAAAGGCAGAGACAGAGAGACACGAGAATTGCTAATGGTCACTGTCTCTGAAAAAAAAAAAAGGCCACGCGTTTCATTTTTTTCCCTTTATTTCTTTTTTTCTTTTTTTGATGAAGAACAGAAGCAGGGACATGCACAGGGAATGCAGAAGTGGCCAAGGTGCAGTGGAAAACTGTTTAGTAGATGACACTAAGTCAGCAACTCTGACCTGCTGCCACCCCTACCGTCACAAGGTCACACCATCGTGGGTGAGAAGAGTCACACTGTGGGTCACACATTCAACTCTCTAGTCGCTGGCAAAAAGGGGAAAAAACTAAAAACTAAAAAACTAACTCAGCCCACACTATGCCCCAGCCTGTCACCCAGACACTGCTCTCACATGTGGACTCTCTCTCAGGCCCTCTGCAAATATACTGTATCTGTCTTTGTCCTCCATTTCCTCCTCCTTTCCACTCCTCTCTTCCCCTTGCCTCTCCTATCCTCTCCTCTCCTTTCCTCTCCTTTCCTCTCCTCTCCTCTCCTCTCCACTCCACTCTTCTCCTTTCCCCTCTCTCCTCGCCTCACCTCTCTGCCCCTCTTCTCTCCCCTCTGCTGTAATTCAGGAGGTCTCTTTGTCAGCACTTTCTTTACCACTTCTGATCGCTCCCCCCAAAACCCTCTCCACCCCCGGGGCCCCCCTCCTTTGCTATTTGAACTGTGGCCATTGGCAAGCAGGGACAGCCCTCGGGCACATCTGCCACCTACGCCTCACAGGACGGAGAGATAGAGTGTGCATAGGAGAAAGAAAGAGAGAGAGAGAGAGAGAGAGAGAGAGAGAGAAACGGAGAGAGGAGAAAGGTGCATGGGAGCACAGCATGTGGGAGGTCTCCAGTGGAGGCCACACTCTTATGTCAGTGTCCCCTCCTTTGCAAACACCAACATCACCACCCATCACCCACCACCTATCATCCATCCAACACCCATTCCCCCATCACCCACTCATCCACCTTCATTCCTGCGACTTTCTTTATTTTTTGAGTAAAGCAGTTATAAATAAATGCAGGTGTCACCTGGCTGTGTGTGCTGTGTTAGGGCCGTGACTGAGCAGAATGAGAGGAGAGGAGAACAGAGGAGAGGAGGGGAGAGGAGAGGAGAGGAGGGGAGGGGAGAGGAGAGGAGAGGAGAGGAGAGGAGAGGAGAGGAGAGGAGAGGAGAGGAGAGGAGAGGAGAGAAGAGGAGGGGAAAGGAGAGGAGAGGAGAGGAGGGGAAAGGAGAGGAGAGGAGAAGAGAAGAGAAGAGGAGAGGAGAGGAGAGGAGAGAGCCTCAGGACGAGCTGTCTCCGCGGCACAAGGACGCGCCGGCCAGGGGCCCGATCCCTCTCAATCACTCAGCTGGACAGACAAGGGCCCGACGTGGGGAGACTGCTCATCCATCGCATGCCCTCGCACCCCACTTGTGCATGGATTTGCATCGAATCAAAATGCCCACCAGTAAAGGACCGGTGGGAAAAACAAACAAACAAACAAAAAATCAGTAGCGGGGCTGGCGACAGGCCTTGCAAAATGAGATGTCCGGTCAAAGTGAATAAGAATGAGTGTGAGTGTGTGTGTGTGTGTGTGTGTATGTGTGTGTGTTTATGGGCAAGCACGCATGTGTGTGTCAGTGTATGTGAGTATTTGTATATGTGTGTCAGTGCATGAGTATATGTGTGTGTGTGCATGTTTGTGTGAGTGCTCATGTACGTACAGTATGTGTGTGTGTGTGTGGTTGTGCGTGTGTTGTTGTGTGTGTGTGCGCATGCATGCGTGTTTGTGTGTAAGAGAGGAGATGCAATAGGATGCAGATTTATGACGCTGACTAAGACATCCGTCCTCATGTTTTTCCACTCATACACACCGTGCGCTCACTCACCCGCTCCTTCGCAGGCTTGTTTATATGCGTTGCCCCCTCGCGCGGCACAAAGGGCACCTAATTCACCACGGCGCAGGACTGACAGGAAGAACAGCACTTAAAAGACTTCATCTACCGCTGATTTGTCCTTGCCTCCTCTGACAGCTTTTGTCTGTCACTGATGCTGCCACCCCTAACACAACCTACACACACACACAAAACTCACACACACACATATGCACGCACGCACAAGAAAACGCACACACACACGCATGCACACGAAAACCCCCACAAACACGCACATGCACGCACACACACACGCCCACACACACAAACACACACACACACACACACTTGCTCTCCCCCTTCGCTAGAGTTAAGTGAAGCTGGATCCCGGCCAGCCAAAGCCATATCCGCACTCCACTCAAAGACAATGGGGTAAATCTCATAGCACACAGCATATAGGGGGGAAAACAATAGCATCAGCAGGCCTTATAGCACCTCACAGTCATCGCGGAGTATGCTTTTGTATGCTATGTTTTTTCCTATTAATCGTTAAACACAGAGTGACAGCACCTGTAATGGATGTGCTAGTGACTACCCCTAGAGTGGTGGTTGCTAAAAACCCTTCAGTATAGCCACGGCTCCCGTTGGACCACAGGCAGGGAGGAGCACAGAACCTCCACAGTCTATGGCAGAGTCTATGGCAGCCTGTGGACTGTCCCTGTTGGGGGAGTGTGGAAGGGAGACTCTATATGAGCCATGCATTAACCAGGGGGTGGGGGGCGTAGGGGGTGTGTGGATGCACCATGTGCCAAATTATGGGTCTGACTGAGCTATGGCTCAGCCCCTTCCTACACAAAGCCCCATGTGAACGTAAACAGCGCTTTCGACACTTTGACTTTGTTGCGAGCGGTTTTTCGAGCGGCGGAGCCTTTTGTGATAAATTA
This sequence comes from Coilia nasus, assembly GCA_027475355.1. Taxonomy (NCBI): domain Eukaryota; kingdom Metazoa; phylum Chordata; class Actinopteri; order Clupeiformes; family Engraulidae; genus Coilia; species Coilia nasus. The sequence goes on from CM050207.1 coordinate 28,328,462, forward strand.
ATTGTGTTGTGGAGGGAAGGGGTTTGGCGGGTGGGGGTGGGGGAGTGGGTTGTAAGCATGGGAGCAGGGCAGCAGGAGGAGGAGGAGGAGGAGGAGGAGGAGGAGGAGAAGGAGCAGGAAGAGGAGAAGAAGGTGGAAGAATCCACGATGGACAGGCAGCAGCCCTTCCTCATGGTGCATTATTACCCATCAACCAGGCCCAATCCCTCACACTGTGGCAAAGGGCCCAAACCCCAGTGTGCAGAGAGGGGCGAGAGGGGAGGGAGAGTTGGGCCGAAGCCCGGAACAGAGTGAGATGTCACTGCTGGCAGACCTCACGCCACGGGCCCTGTGACAGAGCGCCAGCGCCGGCCCCCCGCTTAAGATGGATCCCTGCTCATTTTCAGCCAGTCTTCGCAGGAATCCATCATAAGCAGGCAGAGCGGGCAGGGAAACTGCCCCTGGGAAGGTGATACAACAGGAGCACCCCCCCCAACACACACACCCCACCCCCTCCACTCTCTCTCCTTCCTTTCTTTCAGGTACAGTGTATTAATAAAAATAATGCGTGTCCGGAAAGCCTACTAGGATCAAACACTTTCACCGGTCGTGTGAATCAAATATAGCAGCTAGTTCATGAGAATATATACAGTATTTTTCTTCTTTCTCTTCCCATTGTTATTGGTTAGATGAACCCTCCTACGTCATATTTAGATATTTTCTCACTCTCTACAAAAAACAAAAAAAATAAACAGCGGGTGGGGTACACCGCACCGCACACCCACATCCACATCCAAGTCCAAGTCCAAGTCCATTATCATCTTAAAATCCGCCATTTTGGTGCTGCCAAAAAGACTTACTCCTGTTGGCACTCTGGTGGGGTTGCACAACTGGCTTTCATGCATCACAGAGTACCTTAGATGAACCTGTGGTTTACTCGCACAGTGAGTCAGTGTCGGGAGGACTGGCCTTGTGGACATGCATTACACATACAGTGAACTCCATAGTTTAGTCACAGCCTTACCCTCTTGCATCAGGGGAGAGGGGTGATGGAACTCTAAAGGCCCACAAGCAAACAAATGAAACATTAGAACTCTCTCGCTGGCAAATGAATCGCAATGCGCAAGTCTGGGATGGGAAGACACAATTCGTAAGCTAATTTCTGGCAACAGTATGTCTAGAGATAAACATTGCACTGGGTTTCCTTCAGGACCCAGCAACTGATTTCAGATGATGACAGACCTCTGCTAGATGTCTCCATTATAAGACATAAAGTTGTAAGATAGTGCAAACAATTGTACAGTTTCCTTGTAAGTGTTGCCTGAATTTTAGGAATTACTCCAAAATGCATACTGCCATTCATAACACAATACACGATTAATATGTAGTTATGTGTTATAATAATAATAATAATAATAATAATAATAATAATAATAATAATAATAATAATAATAATAATAATAATAATAATAATAATAATAATAAAAACACAATAATAATAATGATAATAATAATATCATCTATAAATAAAATAATAAATGATAATATAAAGTGTGAAATGTACGAGCGTAAAAACTTACCTCAGTCTGCAAGGGCGGGGTGAGGAGGGAGCAGGCTTTCAGGTCACAGGTGAAGAAACTTCCGAGACGACCTGATTAAAAACAAAAAATGTAACAGTATAAAAACAACTCAGACAGAATCCTACATGAACATTTTGAAAAATTAAGGAACCAAAGAAGCAAACAAAAAAATGAGGAGGACTTACTGATGGAAAAAAAACTCCTGCTGTTAATAATGAAACATAGTTTACCATAATTACAGTAAATGTTGAGATTTGCATTTTTAAAGATATTGTATTTCCACAGTTTTCCTTGGTGTTTTATTTTTAATAGAAGGTGCAAATATTTGTCATAAGGAATTCAGTCCTGGTGTGTGTGTGTGTGTGTGTGTGTGTCTGCGCATGTGTATAGTGTATGTATGTGTGTGTGTTTGTATATGTGTGTGCGCGTGTGCATATGTGTGTGTGTGTGTGTCTGTGTGTGTGTGTGTGTGCATATGTGTGTGTGTGTGTGTGTGTCTGTGTGTGTGTGTGTGTGTGTGTGTGCATATGTATGTGTGTGTGTGTGTGTGTGTGTGTGTGTGTGTGTGTGTGTGTGTGAGCATGTTCATGCACGTGTATGCTCATATGCCCACACGTGTTTGCACCCCTGTCCCACACCCTCTTACAGTAAGGATGTATGTAGGAGATGTATGTAGGAGATGAATTCTGTGTCTCAGGAGGGGCCACCTGCTTCTTTGTATGTACTTGCATGTGGGGAGTGTGTGTGTGTATGTGTGTGTGTGTGTGTGTGTGTGTGTGTGTGTGTGTGTGTGTGTGTGTGTGTGTGTGTGTGAATGTATGTGTGCATGTGTGTGTCTGTGTGCATGCATGTGGGTGCATACCTTTATAAGTGTGTGTGTGTGTGTGTGTGTGTGAGAGAGAGAGAGAGAGAGAGAGACAGAGAGAGACAGAGAGAGAGTGAGTCGTGTGTGTGTGAGAGAGAGGGGGAACAAAACAGAGAGACACACACACATAGATGAACACACAAACACACAGACAAGCCTACACACACTCTCACACTTACACATGCATGCAAACATAAACACACACACACACACACACACACACACATACACACACAAACATCAGCCTATATACACACACTAGTGCAGTAATTAGGAGGCCCAACTACAACTATGTCAAATATGGCCACTATGTCTGACTATACCTCACATTAAAATACTTAATTTTTCAGGTGATGCTGGATTTGTCTATAGGAAGGTGGTGCTTGCACACACCCTAGTATGCACACACACATCTGGAAAAACTTGTTTGTCTTACATATGCACGCACACACGCATGCACACCTACACACACATACACGTATACACACACACACGCACATATGCGTGCACACCCACGCACACACGCATGCACACCTACACACACATACACGTACACACACACACACGCACACACGCGTGCACACCTACACACACATACACGTACACACACACACACGCACACACGCGTGCACACCTACACACACATACACGTACACACACACACACGCACATATGCGTGCACACCCACACACGCACACACGCATGCACACCTACACACACATACACGTACACACACACACGCACATACACGTGCACACCCACACACACACACGCGCATGCACACCTACACACACATACACGTATACACACACACACGCACATATGCGTGCACACCCACACACACACACGCGCATGCGCGCACACACACACACACATACATGCACGCACGCACACACACTCAAATACAGCTGACAAACCACACCACAGAGTCCTCAGAACATCCCACATGTACAGTCTTCTACTCCAGGAAACATGTTCAGCTTCTTTTTTTTCCCGTGGCCACTATGGTAGAAAAGTCTCCTTCACAGACCAGTAGCCTCTTAATGTCTCTCTCTCTCTCTCACTGACACTGATATGACACTGCTACACCCTGAAGAAATATACTGAACTCTTGAAAAAGCTTAAGACTTTAGAGGTGCTGTAGGTCACCTTCTTCGGTTGAGAGATCAATGTCTGTTTGACTTGCAGCATGATGAGAGCGAGTGAGAGGCAGTGAGTGAGAGAAAGGGAGAGCGAGTGAAACAGAGTGAGAGAGAAAGAGAGAGAGAGAGAGAGAGAGAGAGAAAGAGAGAAAAAGAGAGAGAGAGAGCGAAAGACAGAGAGAGAGAACACAAAAGGAGAGGAGTTGTTTGCACTGAATCACCTCTTTGGCCTCATTAGAATTCAGATGTAAGAGAGGCATTGTCTTGCCCTCCTGAAATGAACACCTCCGTGGAGCAGTGCAGCAGCACAGGCTGTACTTCCTCCCGCCGCCCTGATGACAGACAGCACACTTACACACACACTGCCCTCAAAATATTTAAAGCCCCACTGAGAACTAAGGCAAGAATATTTATGAGCAAATAAAACCATTACCTTGTTATAAATTAGTGTTTTGTGAGATTAGAAGCTTTTCTTTTTTACTTTTGTCATATGCATTTAGTCTTAAACACCAAATGGTCAATTACTTCTCCCAGGCACAATCCATTGAGGTACAGCGCTGTCAATTATTATAACTCATAATGCACTATAATTAATTTCCTTATATGGTTAATTTATGAAGCAGACAGAGGTGAGAAAATGTGCATCTCCTTATCCTCCCCTATCCACACTTTGTGGTGTTTCTCATTTCAGCTCTCTCACTCACTCTCATTCTCTCGCTCTTCAAAATCCCAGGAAAACAAGCCAGCGTATGGAAACACTGCACCTCCACCCTCTACGGAAAAAAAATCTAAAATTATTGGGTTTTCAAATAAATGCCACATAACTCAATTTTAGCGACTCCAGGAAAGCAGCGGTCGGCCATAGGCATGATGAAGGGAACACGGGGCAGACACACAGCCACCGGGAGCATCAAAATGCAGCAAAACCACACGTCAGGACCGAGAGACACAGAGATGGGCAAGGAGAGAGAGACAGACAGGAAGAGAGTTAGAGAGTGGAGGAGATGGAGGGAGGAAGAGAGCGAGAGCCAAAGAGAGAGAGAGAGAGAGAAGGAGAAAAGGAGAGAGTGAAAGAGAAGAGCCTCCTAAAATCATCTCTCCCAAAGCCACTGACACTGACATACAGGCTGAATGATGTCAAACATGTGAGGTCACCAGTACTACTTTGTTCTTCCTGCCTACACTTTCAAGGCCTTTACAGGTCCTTCTTATGTATGAGCATACAAGTCACTGTGTCAAAATAGCTAAATTAATAATGCGTTCCAAACCAAAAAAAAAAAAAGAAACTAAATCTATCTGTAATTTCTTCCTGAATGTTCTCTGTAATGCAGCTAGTCCTTGTGCCCCACCTGAAGCAAGTCTGAGGGGAGTCAGTATTAGATTCATAGACATCACTGCACTTTTGCTGTAGGTATATTTGCAGTCATATAAAATTACTCCTAAGTGTATTGTGCACCTCATTATCAACATAACCTGGAGCCAGTAGGCTTTCAAGGACAACCCCTTTAATGAGGGAGAAGTAGATTTTGTCTAAATATCTATCTGACACACTGCGTGACTGTTTGGGAAGAGGGATAGAGAAAGAGAAAAATAGAGAGAGAGAGAGAGAGAGAGAGAGAGAGAGAGAGAGAGAGAGAGAGAGAGAGAAAGAGAGAGAGAAAGAGAGTGAACATACAAAAGAGAAAAACATTCAGATGGACAGAAAAAGAGAAAGACGGTGTATCAGAGACAGAGCAAAGGTATTTTTCACTAAAATAAATGTGTCTTAATTGATCTACAATTTACATTTCACCCCTGAGGGTGGCTGAGCTTTCATTCTCTGATTTAAGTTGAGTGATGCTTCTTTTCTTACATTGACCTTCAGCAGCCAAGACAGGTTCGTTAGATAAAAGGATAAAGTTGTAACCTGCCTCCTACACATTCTCTCTCTCTCTCTCTCTCTCTCTCTCTCTCTCTCTCTCTCTCTCTCTTTCGTTGTCTCTCTATGTGTCATTGTCACCTCCTCTTTTACTTCCTCTCCTGCCTTGAATCTCTATCAATCTTTCCTTTACACTCGTTGCCATCCACTTTTCAGTTGAAATAAGTAGAACAATATTTCTTATGTACAATTTAATAATTATAAAAGTTTTTTTCACCTGATAATCAAATTCTGGCAAACTGACCACAGATACAATCTAACAAATGAATCACAGTTCTGTTTCTAAATAAGTAATAAAAAAAAAACCTATCCCTCATATATTCACAATTGTTTTCTATTTTTATTATTTTGCGGCTCAAAAGTCAAAAAAGTATGCATCATCTAATCCATTGTATTTGAAATTAAGATAGGTGTGATAAATCCTTAATGAGACAGAGCCTGGTCCAGAGAGAGAGAGACCAGTTGGCAAAGCATCCCTCTGGGATCTTAATGACCTCTGCATGGAGGTGTTTATTTAGGGTTACATCAACTGTGTTTATCAAAAACTAATACCTGTAGCAAATGTTTTGGGATGTTGGGCTACAGTTAATCCCTAAACACAAGAAGAGAATGGTTTCCATCTTAATACTGATTGTCTCTTACAGTGCTGCATCTGTGCAAAGATACTTGATTTTACAGAATATAAAGAAAGAGGGAGCCAGTTAAAGAAAGAGAATGACAGAGTAAAAGAAAGGCAGAGAACTGGCCAGTCTATCTGTGAGAGATGGGGTGAATTTCAAGTTATAACGGCAAGTGTGTGTGTGTGTGTGTGTGTGTGTGTGTGTGTGTGTGTGTGTGTGTGTGTGTGTGTGTGTGTGTGTGTGTGTACATGCATGTATGCTTGCGTATGCTTGCGCATGTGTGTGTGTGTGCGCCCACGCATGCGTGCGTGTGTGTGGGTGTGTGGGTGTGTACATGTGTGCGTGCGTGCATATGTGTGTGCATGTGTGTGTATGCACAAACACTGCAGAATGCATGTGTATATATGAGTGCGCAGTGGGGGGTATGTATGTGTTTGTTGGCTTCTCCCGTGTCTAAGTTCACACACACTCTCTTAAGGATCGACACAGGAAATGAGTGGGGGGGGGGGGGGGGGGGTCCACCCGGGATCAATGTAATGACTCTGTGATAGGCCCCTGTGTTCTCTCACTCACCCTCACATCTCCCGTTACAGGCCTGCACTACCCCAAAAGTCGACCCCTCATTGCCATGCATGGGCTCCCACACACGGCTAAGACATACATCACTTTGACAGGGGCACACTGATGCAGAATGAATGAGGTGATCATGAAAAAATTGGATGCATTTTCATTTCGTTAAATATATCATTTTGTATGGATATATACGGGCAGTGTTTTAGTGTCTTTTTGTTTAGTTGTGTGTTGGCTGTTCGCTATTAAGCAGTTTTCATGTAGACATTAACTGTATGAATACAGTATGACTAACATCGTGAACTAGCTTCTGTGAGAAAGTAAACTCATTGTCTATTTTATAACCTTTTTTAGTTTAGTTTATGCCTATGAAAAGGCACACTTTAAAAAACTATTTGACCAAAATTATTTAATACAGTATCTCTGAGAAAGGGGGAAGTTACATGACAGAAGCCTTTCTGCATCACCCACATCCCATCTACCCCAGCCCCTGAAAGACATATGTAATTAGATAAATTGAGCCGTTTCTTCTGTGTAAGTAAGCTTGAGTGTGGCTCTGTCATAAATTGCCGCTCGCTGGCATGCGTGCATGCTAAGAGCAAAGCCTGGCACAGCTGTGGAAGAGCCTGCCCCCCTTTGTGATTTATCATTTTTTACACTGCACAAGCTGGCTCCTTTCTGAGAGATTAATCAGCAGGAAAATCATTTCTTTCTGTCAAAGCTCAAGCCACCATCTCTCTCTCCCTCTCTCTCTCTCCCTCCCTTTCTCTCTCTCTCTCAGACTCATTGTCTCTCTTTACCTGTTCCTTAAAATGCTGGCATTGTTTTAGTGACTGTGCAAGGCTCACGAAGGCAGCACCAGAGCAGGAGGTTATCACATTATTTGTAAAGAAAATTACATTCTGCGTAACCCTGCTCATTTGAATCCTAGATCCAGGATGATGCATGATGTGAAACTTTTTTTTGCAGAAATACAATAAAAAGTGGACATTCCTGTTGTATGAAAGTGTCTCAAATGAACTTATTTCTGGGCTTTGGACCTAGGTTGTTTTAAGGACCCCTGACTCTTAGCAATGTCAAAAATACTGAATTGGTTATATAACTACCCTTCTTCTTGTCACGGAGAAAAAAAAAACTAAAAAAATGTGTGTGTGTATGAGAGAGAGGGAGAGAGAGAGAGAGATAGAGAGAGAGAGAGTCTGTTGAAAATTAAGGAAAGGCAAGGATACTAATGTCAGTTACAGCAGTGGCTATGTATTTGTTTGTACACGCTCTCTGTCTGTCTCTCTCAATTTTCATCACACACAATATTGTAAGAACCCTAATGTCTAATGTCTTATAACGGACAACAACAGCAGTCACATAAAAAGCTATACTAAGACATTGTGAACCACATGAATTTCTTTTTCATGTCTATTTAACACTGGCTGCAGTACCCCAAGCTGCTGAAAATACAATAAGGGAAAATGTAATGTGTATCCACAGGTGAGAAAGAACACTCATTTATCTCCACTTACAAATTACAATAGTCTCTTACATACGTTGGTGCATTCACCTCGATGCAACTGCATGGCACAGAAAAAAATACTTGAAAAAACGCCCAGAATTTCATTCAAAGAAAACAATGATCTACCTGAAACATAGTAATATGGACACATCTTTCACACTAGGGATCCATGTTTGATTTAGCTGTAGGCCTACTCTTTTAGCTATAAATTAAGTCTTCCTTTAACTACGTTGGACGATACAGTGACAAAAATGTGTTCACTAAAGTTAGGGCAACATTTCTGACTGTTTTCACCGCTACTAAGGCTCTTCCGACTAACAGGTGTATGTGCGACTATTTGTTAACGAGCGGGAACAGTGATATAACATGGGGGTTACAGAAAAATTGAGACATTTAGAATTCTGATACACAGTCTGATTGGTTTACCTTTCAGGTAGACCTTCTGCAAAGGTATAGTCTGACGTCAGGTAAAACATTAACCCTCGTTTGAAGCACGGTCTCTATGTTACCCTTTTGCCATTATCGTGATAGCCATATCATGATTAGAGGTAACTGCCGGGTGTGGATAAGATTGGAGAAGTTGCGCGGTTAACTACCTGTCACTTTGGTGGTAGTGCACGTGCGGTGGTCACATGACCGCATATGTAGGTTCTACGGTTGTGCAATCATTTCCTGGCCTCTCGGGTCTCTTCAGTCTACCTTTGTCTCTCGGTGCTCATGTCCTTTACGCAAAGATTTTTCTCCTTTACGCACAGAATATTATAACTACCAAACGGGTCTAAGTAAAGGTATATCAACTCTCCCGCTAAGTAGGCTATTCTGTTTGGAGTTCCCTGACTAGTCCTTTTGCTCAGTCAAACTATCAGTGCTGCGGACTCATTCCCAGTGAGACGGAAGACTTAATTGAGCCCAAATTGTTTTTATTGCATATTATATAATTGTATGAATTGAAAATAAGCACATATGAACATCACATATGGTTAGTGAATGAAATAATTTTGCACAGCAAAATATATGAGGAAAGTTTAATTAACATACTTTTATAAAATTTACTGATGAATGGTATTTCACCATTTTTACAAGCAGGGTGTCAATCCCTGACTATAAACAATGTCCAGACATTATTGATTATTATATTATTGCCATGTAAATAATGAATTTAAGACAAAAAGAAACTAGTCTTGTGTGATATCACAACTAATATCGTTAAATTCTCCAGCAATGCCATGAAACTGCTTTTTAAATTAGCGTTCTAGATAGATTCCATTTTGTAATATATGATTGCAGGCAATTTTAGTGCAACTCAGTCCAAAATACTTCAGGTCTGTACATAACTAATTTTGAATGCATGGTTAACCATGGTAAGTTTCTCCTCGTTTAATACTTTGGTTTTTAAATACAGACAGTGGTAAGCGATAACAAGGACTACATCTGTCACACTTGTTTTAATTGCAAGCACATGCTGCAAAAACTCAGTTTCCGCTTGTGTAAATCTTGCTTTTGATACAAACTTGAATGCCTCCAATCTCTTAATACCAATAACAGATTTAGTGCATAGGACCACACAAATCCTACAACCTTTTTAAACCTAATTAAGCCATGACATTTCTCTGTTATATCAGCCTCTGGCATTACAACCTTCACTTTTTAGGCTTACAGATAATAAAACTATATACTTAAATTATATGCTTAAACATCAGTCTTTCATTCCAGAGATATCCAATGCACAAGAATGGGATATGTATTAAATAAACAAACCGCTTTAAGCAACAGACAGTTTAGTCCCGAAGAGGGATTGGTTCCATTGGACACGATGAGATCCTTCCCCACCCCCCAGTACATTGACTCCAGTCCGCCAACTTTCAACAGGAATGCATCAGTGCATGGGCCGTATGGAAATGGGTGCCGATGTTCGTGCAACTCATCAAGGGCAACTTTTTCAGAAGTGGGGGGTGATAGCTGTCCGTTCACTTTTTTGCTGTATTCCAAAAAAGTGACTTGGCGATAAAAGAAATATATGAATGTCATGCTGGACTCATCGAAGAAAAAAAAGTTTACAAGCACAAAAAAAACCGAAAGAAAACCGTACATGTCCAGCATGCAGGGCAGTCCAATAACTCAGTCTCTTTTTTTATATACAAACAATATATTGTGTCTTATGCAAAACATTGCTGCTTAACATAAAAAGCAAGCATAACGCATGAGATGGTGATGGGGTAAAAATGGCAGGCTCGTGGTCTTCTTACTTTGGCAGATAAAAAAGTAAAAGGCCAAAAAAAAAGACTTCATACAAGAGGTAATTACAGCGGTTTGGCAAGCACCTCTAAAAAGGGCAAACTGATGAGCTTCAGTGGTGTACACATCTGAAGGCATGCACACACACAAAAAAAATGTCAAGTTTGCTTTAAAAATGACAATCTTATTCAAAAACACTGCAAGCCAAATGAACATCGATGAAAACTCAAGAGCTCGACAAATGCTTTAAAAACAATAGGCATGGTAATAAAAAAATACGAAGATGGCAGGTTTCAGAGCACGCTCCAAAATGAAGTTCATAATTATTGATGACAAGTTCGATCATTCTATTTCAAGCCCCCCAAAAATCGTATGAAAGTCAGATTGACAGGCTTGATCAAGCCTCGGTTCTCACAAAACCAAAGAAAAATGTTTTGACAGTTGGCAATATTGATTTGTCTTTGTCTATTAAACCCCAAATGAAAAAAATATTTCACATGAAAAACTTTTTACATGGGGCAATGACAAACTCTGGTTGTACTTTCTTTTCTTATTATTAGACGTAGACTCACATGAAAAACTCTGGGGAGGAAGGATTGTTGTCACTGCTGGATCCGTTTTCTCTGAAGCCATTGCTGATCAGCTTCTCGTATTTTTCCTTGTAGGCATCCCTCTCCCGGACCAGCCTGGAGATCTCTTGTTTGAGGTGTTCAACTTGCTGAATGAGCTGGGTCTTCTCTCCCTCCAGGACGTGCCGTTGCTGGACACGCTTGAAGCGACAGGACTGGGCATAGCCTCTGTTTTTGAGGGTTCTCCTCTTTTGTTTGAGTCGGATTACTTCTTCCTTGCTGACCCCCCGTAGCTGCCGGTTGAGCTCTCGCACCGACATGGTCACCAGCTGCTCATCCGTAAACCGGTCATCCAAATGCATGTGCTGGTGGTTTCCCCCGGAGTTGTTCGAGACTCCCTGCGCTGGATGGTGCCCGGCATTGTGATGGTGATGGTGGTGGTGGTGTTGACCTCCGTTCTGTGCGGCTGCAGCAGCGATAACTGCGGAGACCACCGCCGCGGCTGATCCCATCTCTTCCCCGGCCATGGTGCCACCTCCTCCGGTAGCACCGGCAAACTGCTGCCCTCTAGTATAGCCATCGAATGTCTGAAGCTGGTGACTGCTGTTGATCAGCGCCTCTACTGCGTCTTCGGGGCTGAAGCCCAGCGCCTCCGGGTTCAACTGCTGTTGATAACTGGTCATCCAGTAGAAATCCTCCAAGTGTGCCTTCTGTTCGCTCCCCGAGCCCGGACTGGGCGCCGAGAAGCTTGGAGAAGGGGGAACCGAGCTGCAAGGCGTGCTCATCGGGGTGGAAGACAAGGATCCCCCGGCGATCATGCGGCTACACTGGTTGATGCTGCGATCGGGCTCCACCGGCTCCTTTTTCACTTCAAACTTCATCAGATCGAAGTCATTAACATATTCCATGGCCAGGGGACTGGTGGGCAGGTCGGAGTTGCTCATTGCCAGTTCTGATGCCATCCTCTTGCTGTTGACAGTCCTCCAAAGGGGGTGAAGAGCAGCTGTCAAACTGGTCTGGTTTGGAAGAGTGTGAGCCAGCTTGATGTTGTTAAATGTATTTCTCTTTAGAATGAAAAAAAAAAGCTTTTCAGGGCTTTCCGACGACGCGGTCCTAACTCTCAACTATTAGTTTTCCTGTGCAGAGTCTAATGCATTCATGCATCGGAGCTCAGCGTGCAGAAATATCTTTCCTCGCTTTTCATAAGAATTTCGGCGGTTTTGTATTTCAAACATTTAACATTTCAAGAGAGCATACCGTAGATCGGTAGAGTTGAGAGTTGTTAGAATTATGCTAAATGCAGGCTTGAACAATGAAATTGTCCAGGCTCGTAAGAGATTTTTAAAAGGATCACGAAGCAGATGAGTTTAAAAGCATTGCTGAGTTTTATAGCTGCCTTGACGTCAGGGAAATTGACTCGCCCAACGAGCCAATAGGCTCACACAAACCTACCTAATTAACATATTAGTATAAGAAACAAAAGTTTTCTCAACTGTCAGAGGTTATCAGCTGACTGTCAGCTGAACCTCAAACTCTTAACTGTTTCGTGCACTTGTTCAAAATGAAAGTATAAAAATTAAGTCTTTTTTTGTATCTTCACAAGCACAGTAACGTATGAACACGCACACTGGCCGTAGATTTGACCCACTCTTTCTTTTGACTGATGAATGCTCTCGGAATTGTTTGACCAAACTATACTTAGTTTGACACTGTCGTCTATATCTATATTAATTTCAACATATTTGTTGGCAAGAATTAATAATTTCATTGAGATTGAGCAGCGTATTGCGCGTCCGACTGAACCACAATGGCAAGTCTTGTTTGTGCGCTGAAAAACGGGGAACTGCCTGTTCTTGCATATGCACAAAAAGCAAGACGGATTTGTGCATTTACTACCAAGAGGGTATTTACAATGCATTTACTTCAACCTCACGGAGAGCTGGACGCTTATATAATCACATATAGATTATAGTTAATTACAGTTTTAATTTCATAAGTAAAAGAAAGTTTTCTATTTAGATTGCACGTGTTAACAAATACTACGCATCAAATATGAGTTCAAATGAAGACAACACTATCCATATTTCTTGTATGGTTTTCAATATTTCTCACTATATGTACAGACGGCTCTCTCTGCCCTCTGGAATTTCAAGAGTGCCACCTTTTGGTAAAATAGGGGTAGAGCTTCTCGTGCAGAAAGGGTTAGTGAAAAGGTTCTATTCTCAGTTACACGACGTCAAATAACGTTGCGTTTATTATTAACACGCACATTAAAACAGGTGCGCGTGCGTTAAGAAATATGTAGATTTTAAGAAATGGTAATAATTATTATTGTTTTTTTTTTTTAGTGACGCCGCATTATAAGCCTGCCAGGCAGGACAGTGGGCCTAATACCACCGCCACACTGTTTCACATCTGTTCTGATGTTGGTCCTATCTACTGTACGGTAGGCTATGTTCAGTTTACTTTTGGGTTGACATAGAAAATTCCAATTGTTGGAGCAGCATCAGTCTTCAGGATGTATTGTAAATAGTCTGTCTATGGTTGGCTTCTCACTGTAATGCACGTACAAGGTGTTCCAAGCTCGCAAAGTGCACAGCTATAAAAAGCTTATTTTTATCTGAACACTGATTCAGAGCGGCCTGCCTACCACTAGTCATACATTAAACCCGTGTAAGTTGTACTTTATCTTAAGTTCAACGATCAGCTGTATCTTAGTCCTTCCCCTTAAATGTTTTACTCGGCGTGATCCGCCCATTGCTGCCTTAGTTTGGCGTTGGTAATTTTGCTCATAGTTGAGGTTACAGTAGATGTGTGTCGTTGTAGTCACGACACTGGCTCTAATGAAATCGCGTGTCTTCCGTGACATCCACAGTAAAGGCATAATGGAGGTGGGTAGAAGAGGCAACAGTTGTAGCCTACTCAAGTAAAAGTATTGATACTTAAAAATGCCAAAGAAACGCCCAAGCTGAAGTAAAAGTAGGCATATTCATCAAATCAGAGACTCGAGTAAGAGAAAAAAGAAATGTATTTTTAAATGACTATTCAAAATGATGATTCACCTGTTTATGCTCTATTAAATATGTATTTTGTTGAAATGTAACAGCACCCCTCCCAGCCCACCCCCACCACAACAAAAAAAAGGAGGAAGAAAAGGAAATATATGATATAGGCTAATGTAGGCCTATAAATAGTCTGAACTGACTGAACTGAACTGAGTGATGAATGAGTAGGCAGTTTCAGTAGGACTGTCAGCACATTAACTAACTGTAGACTAGGTTAATCCAATATTATATTTTAGACACTTCTACATGTCCCACAATACTATAAGCCATACAAAACAGGAAAAGAAACTGTGTACATTAAGCCCCTGTCTGGGTTATCCAATAGAGTATAGAATAGTAAATGTATTAAAGCAAAAGGAAATTTATTCTGCAGAAAAAAACTGCATGTATATAACAGCAATATATTGGGGAATACTTAAGCGGCTTCCATGTTACAGGGTACATGTGACTCATTACAGTTCCTGTCTCCCTTTTGCCTTATATGTCAACTCTATCGTCAGGACAAGGCCTGTTATTTTATGCAGTAACCAGCAGCAGAGAATAAATGTGCACTATCATGCCGTTTGTCATAAAAAAGATTAAATGGTTATTAAGGCTGTTTGCATAAATGTCTTGACCAGTGCTATGAACGTGATGATGTGAGTTGATGTGCGCTATGCATCAACCCCTTTCCCCCTGCTCCACTTTGGGACGCCGGCTTTGACATGGCGCTGACAAATGGTGATTTCATGCTCCTGACAAAAGCCTATAATCATGCACTCGACGTCCCTCTTGTAAAGCCCATGATCTCATCCTAAGAATGTAGTAGGGGGTATTTTTAGAGCCATGGATATACACAGTGTAATGATAGGCGACATCATTCCCAGCTCAGCCTCCAATCGTTGGGAAGGATGATTAAAACAATCACAAGGCTTCTTTCCTTTAGTTTTGTTATGTCTTTTTTCTCCTGTATCTGACTCTGCATTCTGTTTTATTGGGCATACATACTGTAAATATTCTGCCAAAATCCCAAATAGGCTGCATAACTGAACAATTCATACATCAGTTAGTTTAGGCCTACTGTGGAGCTAATACTTTTCTAAATGGTCAGTGTTGGTATGTGTAAAGAAGTGTTGGTTAGTGTGATGTTCAATCCGGGTACCCGGGGGTGGTTCCTGGGTTACTATTCCATTCAGGCGATGGGGGTCTTGTGCAAGGTGTATATTCCATTGGGCTTGCACTGGTGTTATTTGGTGCGGTGGTCATTCCAGGGGGGAGGGTGGGGTTGGGGATTACAGTTTTTTGTGTGTGAGAAAATGGTAAGCTGATTGCGTGAGAGTTGGTAGGCCTGTCAATGCCTTATTTTTACCCATTCATGTACACACATGCGTGCACCAGTGGCAAAAGCCTGTCATGTAAGGCTCCAGCAAGCACATCCATAGCAGTATGGGGTGCAGTGTCCCACCCAAGAACATTTCTAGCAGATCAGGAGGAGCTGGAATTGGTCTAACATCCCTCTGATTGCTGCTCAACTCCATGTTGACTTCTTTACGGTGAGATTCCTCTGTGATAGATGTATGATTAGCATGTTTTTTTAATCTGATTTCCAACGTGCTAGAGCTCCATTTATCAAAGAACATCGTTTTAAACCAGATGTGCTAAGAGGATAACCTACAGGAGAATACATTGCTTGAAAAACACTTTGCATCTCACCAGGCAGATATCTAAATGCCCATTGATGTTCAAACCTCAAAAGAGAGGGCAATGCTGTCAGAACATTATCTCTATTATTTGGTCTCCTATATTGCAAAAGTCTGACTGATTAGCTCAGTGTAGTCTGTTTCAGAGGGCTGGACCTTGTTTTTCTTTATCTTTCTATTGAACCTTTCATTGATCTTTGACTGAGTAAGGAGCATTTGACCTTTATGTTCTTAAATATTACAACCCAGATTGAAGCATTACAAAATATAGGTTCTGTTATGAGCTGAGAACCCTTTTTTTGTCCAAATGCAAACTGCTGTAAAATGGAATCAGTAAAGTAGCTTTCTGCTAGTTTATATAGTATTTTACATGTAATTTTGATGTTGTCTTGCACCCTTCATTGAGATTTTATCATTGCAGTCTCAACAGGGAATTCAGTTTGTAAGTACGGTTATACATAAGGCGTTAAACCATGGCTTATGGCCCGTACAAATAGAATGCTGTTTTCTGATTGTCTGGCGGGTATGCATTAATTCTGTCAAACGTTTCAACTATGGAAAATAGCTGTAAAATTCTGGCATAAACTTTAAGCACTGTTCCATATCAATGCCCCATAGAATGGAAACTATAACAACCATATAGGCTATTTTAACAGTTGCTTTTCCACTCTACTTTTTAATGGCTGGTTGTATTGAACAACAGACAATGATTCCTAATTGTAAAGAAATTATAGAATCATTGAAATGTTTCCTTAATTCTCTCGTGTGGTAACCAGACCATAAGTGGGATAACAGCCTTCAAGGCGTGCATTTCCACAGAATTAATCTACTTGGTGGAACATAACATCCCACCACTTCACGTCAGGAAGTTATTCGCCTCCGCCAGAATCGACTAATTCCTTGGAAATGTTATGTCTAAATGTTATCTCTTACTTTAGAACATAGAACTGTGGAGCATAGCGCCACTGCACCTAGCTCCTCTGAGGTACATAAACTCTGACCTCTGTGCATCTGTAACCACTGCATACCTTACAGTGTAATCACACATATACACAATGTTAACAAATGTTTACATCCCAGCAGAAGGACTTTAAGCCATCATGGTCCACCAGGAAACAGTTGGTAAAAGACCAAACTACCAATGACCAAAGATCAAAAAGCTGGGCCAGTTCAATCTTATGAATAAACTAAATGGAAATTGTAGATAAGGCACAACCTAGTCTAGACCAGGCATTTTAATCACAATCTTTTGTACAGTCACATTGGAGCTGTGCCCATATCTATCCCTGCCCCCACCAACATCTGTGACAGATATAGTCTTTGCTTCTTGCTAATGGAACTTGCAAGCAAAGGTAGTGATACCTACCTTCTTTGTGCTACCTAGCTTCTCTGTGAAGCATTTCGAACCAGAGAAGTTTAGGTCAGGCAATTCTAGAGTCTGTTGGGTCAGCATTACCAGTACTGTATTTTACTGTAGTCCTCGGGGGCCTTGTAGTGGCCTGGGGGGCCCAAGCAGTGCCTGTGCCACCTTTTGACAAGCTACACCTCTCGTTTTGGTCATTTAATGTAGCACTCAGTTATCTCAAAAATAGCTAAAGTTATCTGCAAGTATGAGCAAGACAGCTAAGGCCAGAGCGAAGCTTAAAAGCACTGTTCTCTAGTGAAAGATGTATCATCAATGTGGCAGGGAGGAAGCAGACCCCTTTCATCAACAGTTTAGTGAGAGAGTCCAGTAGCAGAGTCTCAATTTTCACCCGTGCACCAGAATGCGGAGAGAGGCGTGGTGTAATTACAATAATCTATTTATCATCCCAGCTCCACTGGGCTCGGCAGCCACAACAATGAAGTCATATATGTGACTAGTTGAGATCCTCTTTGTTTTTGTGAGATGACATTAAATGGGATGATGGGTGCTCACAGACATTCTGGCTCTGGGGTGGACCAGGTTGACCTCTGGCAGGGACTGATGGCTGTGACATTGACATTGAGAGCCTCGGGCTGACCACGACACTGGCAGCAGTAAACCAGCGAATATGCCACGGCCTTGTGAAGAGAGAGCTGTCAAACATGTGAAGCTATTAGGGGCTTGCAGCAGTCAAGAGGCCACTGGTTAACCAGGATCTGGACCTGGGAAGGGATCGGGAAGGAAGTCTCTCTCTCTCTCTCTCTCTCTCTCTCTCTGTCTCTGTCTGTCTTTCTCTTTCTCTTCTTTATTTCTTTCTTCCTTCTCTTTGTTGTTCATTTGTTTTCTTTGTCTTTCGTTCTGTCTTTCTTTCCTTCTTTCTTTCTTTCTTTCTTTCTTTCTTTCTTTCTTTCTTTCTTTCTTTCTTTCTTTCTTTATTGAAGAATGTCTTTTACTGCTTTACTGTACACTTCTGTACACAATCAGTCGGTATTGTTCTGCATTGTTCATGACTCGCACACAGTTTTGGCACATCATCTATTTTATATAGGTTAATTATAGGGTTCCCATATTTCACTTTTGTTCAAGTCAACAGTTTCTTTAAACGTGCGAACCATTCTATGAATCGTTGCATCAACAATTGTTGGTGTTTTAACTAGTAGATCTTGGTCATGTGGTAGAAAAAGAGAAGAATATGCGTCACTGTAGTACCTTTGTCTTAGTATTAGCCTGAATAGCTTTATCGTAGCTGAGCACAGTTACAGTAAACAATAGGAAGCACATTGCCAGACATCGGTTAACATATTTCCTCTTTGCACTGTTTAACAGTACTGCTTTGATTCATTCATTGGGTTACTGCACCAGGCCCACACATTTTTGCAGCGTCACCTGATCTGATGTGCAGATAAAGCATCGTAAGCGCTGAAAGTTTTAGTGTACGTGTAAACACGTATGCCTGCTTACCAGCACCACTGACTGCAGTGCATCAAATTGGCCCCTTTTCATCTTTTGTAACTATATTAAGTTAAGTACAATGTCACATTATTATTGTTGGATTTTAATTAAAATTACCTTAGGTAAATTGTACACACAACTGGGATGCCAATTTCATACTGAATGTGGTTATGATAATTGTATGAACACTGTATGACTATGTAACTATGCCATTGTAAGACTGTGATTAATAGAAATACTAAAGTGAGACTGTTTATAGCAGTGCCTTTGCTGTCTGATGAGGTGTTTTATACTTTCATAGATTTTCATGAACCATTTCATGAAGTTATTCCATATAACTATATTAATGGCCTGTATGTACGATATAGACCATTAATATAATTGTATGGAATAGCTTCATTACATGGGCAGAATCAGAAATTAATGATTACATCATGAACTGCTTGGTGCTTAAATATAAAAGCTATTATTTTAGTTTTTAATAGTCTTACTTTATATTAAAATGTGTGTTATGTAGGTCCAAGGTCTTTGTGCATTTTTGGAAAAGTTCTGATAATCAATAACGTTTTCAAAAATGTAGGGAAATTTCGAACCTTTTTTTTCCCTAGATTGCACTAAACACTGGCTACTGTTCCTTACACATGCAAGCACACTACTGTACACTTTCATTCACACATGCTGCGACTGCATATGTGCAGAGCCATACCTAGGCTTTAATGAGAGCCACTCTGACCTTTGTGCATGCACCCCAGAGAATATTGATGAATCCCCTATTAAAAATAACCTGCCTTGTTGAGTCATTTAATGATTTACGGTTATATCGGGCCTTTGTAATTATTACATTCATTATGTAGTGCCGTGCTTTGCTTTGTCAGAGTGGTGCTATTACAATGGGTAGAGAATGTAAAGTGGTTGCAGTTGTGCTTTCACTATGTGTGTGGTGGGGTGTTTCTGTCTTCAGTGTGGGTGTGTTTTTTAAAACATCTTTGAATTTGCTGCATCTGCTTAGTTTGCTGCAGTTGAATTAATGAGGATGAGGGTAGTAGGAGCTTTCTACCAGTGACTCTGATGTCGGCTAACTGAAAACCATCACAGCATCCCAGAAAATATATGTGTATTTTGACTGTAGCTTTTGTGATTAAAAGATGACAAGAATACTCAATGCCTTTGTCAATGATTATGTGAAACTTCTTATGTCTGTACAGTACAACATGACTCATGGCTGACTCCACAGTCCACACATTACAATATAAACTCATGGCTGGCATCTAAAGGCCAGTGCTGGCAAAACAGAACCCGGGTGGTCTCATGCAGTTATAAGGAGAGCCAACATCTACAAAGCAGTACCTTTCAAGGTACTACAAAGAATCCAGAGTTGCTACGGCAGTCCAGAAGCTGGGAGTACATTTCTTCAGATATGCTTTCACTGTTTTGTCTTCATCTCAAATGCACTGACAGGATTTAGAGGTACACATTTGAAGCCACTCTACCATTTCAGTTGTTTGCATCTAGCACCAGTTCATCCAAGAGAAAAACCAAGACAAAGTTTACACCATTTAAAATTTTTTTTTGTAGCAACCAGTTGGTTTGTACAGTGACCCAGGGTACAACACCAGGTGAGGTTAAACCCCAGTAAGTGTCTTTTAAATGCTTCATAGACTTGGATGCAAAAAGAGAGGAAAAGATATAGTAGAGCTGCAGCTTCGCAACAAGACAACAGGATGTCCTCATAGTCACGAGAAGGTCCAACTTGGAGGAAGTTTGCATCCAGCAAGAAGACAGACGTGATTTCCTGGTAGATATGACCAAAAAAAGGTGTTGAAGCTGCATGTTGCATGATCTCAAAGCGAGCTAAGATGATCAGGCCTACATAGCAGAGAAGTAGTTTCAGGTCACTTGTGCTTCAGCTGCTCAGCCTATATCAGATTGTACAGGCAAATCAACAAAACCACCAGTGCACATTTCAAAATGGTGTCAACAAAAGTTCTTTTCCACAAGACTCTGTTCCAGGAAGGAAGAGTCCCTCAAAAGAGATGAGTGAGTGATTGCCCTCTTTGGTGTGGAGACCCAATGTTTGCTAAGGAGTTTTAAACAATTTCTGTGATCAGAAAAAAATGTAAGTGGTACACACTTTTGAGGATGGAAAATAAAACTAAAAAAACTCTATTTGAAACATCAACATCTCAAAGTGTAATGATAAAAAACAATGGTGCCTTGAGTACTTTTTTTCAAAGGATCCGGAAAGTCCCACATAGAAATTGCTCAACACCTGCAACATCTATTGTGATGATTCTGGCACCCTCCCCTCCACTTTACCATCAGGCAAAGGAAACAGCTGCCTTCCTCCAGACCCAACCACACAGTATAATGAGGCCACCAAGCCTCTACAACTGGGGAGGTGATCCAGAGGCTTCATGGGCATCCCAGTTTCCCTTTCTCACCCTACTGATAACACCTACTGATTTCCACAGGGACGGTGCACTGGAGGTCGACAGAGAGAGAAAGAGAAAGAGAGGGAGGGAGAAAGAGCTCAGAGACAAAAAGGGAGAGAGAGAGTGAATGAGACCGAGTGAGAGAGATTCCTCAGCTGTGATGTGTTGCCATTGCCAATCTTGTTTATGTAATCTGGAGCCTACACAAAGCATACGGAAGCTGGTTAATGTGAGTGCCTCTATTATAAGGTTAAGTCCAGTATAGACAGACATTTTTCTACATCTCCACAGCCGGTAGAAGGGCTTCCTGTGGAACAATGAGGCCTCCCCTGAGTATGTGTGTGTGGGTCTGTCTGTCTGCTTGTGGGTCTATGTGTGCCTGCAACAGATAGGAATCACTGCTCAACGACGCAGGCTGCCTCTGCTGCAAAGAAAATTGTGACTTCTGTGGGACCCCAAAAGCAGGCTGAGTAATGACCTGATGCACCAGTAACACCAAATCACATGACTGTGTCAGTCTGCATCAGGACAATCTAGAGTCCATGGTTAACATGTCAATTACCAGGGAAATCACTGTTGTGTTAGACTTGGAGACATTATCAGTGAAAGTTAAACAAGTTCTGTGAGAAAGGACTGTCAGAGACATTTCCTTTGGCCGAAACCTGCTGTTACTGACTCAGCATGCCGTTGTAACTTGTGGCGGTGCATCATCAGATTTGTTAGAGATTGCTGCTTCAGTTGGGCGGGTTTTCTTACCCATGGACGGATGTGTGTTTATTTGGTCCAGCTTTCATAGAAATGCTGGAGCCCATTCTAAGAAAATGTGCAAGTAGATTGAGTAGGTTTTCAGCTTTTCCTAAAAATGAAGATCTCTTGATACTTCATGAATATGGTCCCGTGCATAGTTCATCCTGGTTCACATGAAACTAAATTGAATTCAAATGACAAAAACAATGTGTTGAATCGATTAAAGTTTAAATGGCAGTAGGCAGAGGAATGTCCTCCACAGAGCAACTACTAAAGGTAAGTGTAACAGGCAAGCCCCGAAGTGTTGTGGACAAAACATGTTGACTGTTTTTATCCATTTCTAATATAAACTAGCTTTATTTAATAGAAAGATTTTTAACTTTGGACTTTGGAGAGCTTTGGACTTTCCTCTATTCTCACTTTTGTTTTGTTTTTTTTCGACCAAAGAGCATCATCGCACAAGCTTCAGGAACACTGTAGCCCTCTGACTCCTTTCCATTTTTAAGTGTAACATGCTTTGGTAACTTACTTACTTTGGAAACTTACTAGAGTAAGTCATGCAAACAACATAAGACAGAAAACAGTTTGTAAAACAAAGTCCTATGTTTGATAATGCAATGCCTGCAAATGATATTAGATATTTTAAGCAAACACACACACACACACACACACACACTCACAAGAGTTAAGAGACGATACGTAGACACATCTGCAGTCTAATGGGTGAAACAAGACTGTTGAAGGCCTTAGGCCTCAAATTATATTGATGCACAAAGCCTGTCGCAACATGGACAAAGCCACTGATAATTTCACCACAAACCAAACTGCATATCTTACTGTGTGTTGTGGCAATACAAACATATTAACTGAGCAGGCGCAATGATTTCCCTGCCTGTGAAAAGGTTTAGTTTAATCAAAACTTAATTTCATTTCACTTTTAGTATATTTTCATGCTCACAGCATTATTGTCATAACATGCATCAGAGTTAGTTGCAGATATGCTTAACCAACTCATAAGTATGCTCATTATCACAAAACATAGTACTTTTGTTGGGATTAATGACTCAAAAGACTTAAGTACAGCAAAATAGTCTAAGATTAAGATGCCTTTCAATACCACCTCTACTTAGCCGTACTGGTCTGCAACAGCTGAAGTATAGGTGCAAGTAGCACTCTGCAGCCCTTCTGTAGGCCAATGCACAGCTGTTGCAGGTCTGCTCTAGCATATACAGATGCATTATTGACCCTCTACTTTCAAAGTAGGGAAAAACTTTCCAAGCAAACCTTGATTTTTAGTATGACTCAACATAATATCACCCCAACTGAACAATGTTTTAGCTTTAGTTTTATTTGTTTAACCAAAATGTTGTGGTTGTGCAGCCCTTTCCTCAGTCCTACCCTGTCTCATATATTCATTCTCAATCTGTTTAATTTACAAAAATGAATGTTTCTTAAAATGACTCCATAACCATCTGTCCCTCATGTTTGACATTGGCCTCGTCGGTGCTGGCACCGCGGAAGTGCAGAGTGAGAGTGAACTGCACTAAACACTGTGTCACTTGAAACCCAAGAGTGTGTTAAGGCAACAAACTGAGTTAAGAGAGGGCAATTTGCTTGCGGTGTCTCCACAATGGCCCTGGTGCACAGCATCTCTGGAAGCACTTGAACAATGATGACCAGTTGTCAAATCGTGTTCCATAAACTGACCAGCATTCCTCTCCGCAATTATCAGGCCAGGCCAGCGGTCCAATCCAATACACCTACGTAGCCCAGACAAAGGCAACAACTGTTCAGAGACAAGGGCAGCCCTCAGCCTGGGCCTCTTAGCTGTGCGGTCTGCCCATGGCTGGTGTTTAAGGCTGATTATTATACTTAATGTAATAAATAGTAGAAATGTTGGCACTGTTCTGTTGTAATGAAATCACCATGAAATGTGGGAGAAACTGAAGGAGAGCAGGGTCATCTTGACGGCGTGGTTACTGTCATTTGATGTGTCCCATAAGACTGCTAAACAATTACTCAGAACTTTTTTCTGCTCCGTCACATGCCTGGTCGCAGATGCAGTTTGAATAGGCTCCAGCATGACTCCATGCCAGAAGGTTCCTTTAAATAAAAAAAATAAAAAAATCAAATGCGACTTGGAAATAGAGGTACCTTGGTTCTTATTTTTTAGCACTCAATTTGATTCAGAAACTCATTGCTGGATAGTCTGCAGGCGTATTCCATCAACGCTGTCAGTTTCTCTTAAGCAAATAACAAAAAAAACCTGAAAGAGTATTTGAGGCTGAGCTTTGGGCACAAGCTTATATTTCATACACACAGCCATATTCACACTGCATAATTATGTGTTAATGGCCTGCACCACCGTTTTGTGAGGAAAGACGTTGGTTGTAATTCAGTGTAAAATGAAATATTCCAGATGTAAAGGGAAAAAATGCTTAAGCCTACACACTAGCTCCCTGATGGCCTAAGCAGCCACCATTGCCCTGTTGACGAAAGACAAGCATTGTACATTGAATGTTACAGTTTACGGGCTGAATTTCAATCCTTCTCAAAGGACTTGTGTGCGAAGAACAACTTCTGTGGAGGGTGAAATGTGAAATGGCACTCTTTCCAGCTGGAAATTTCCATTACAACAAACGTCCATACGTTATGTCAAAATCATTAAGCCAGGAGAGAGAAAACAATGCTGGTCATAGATTTTTCTTGACCCCTGTTTATTTGCCATGCTATCAGACCTGTTTGTTTCCATGTCTTGAGACATACCAAATGAAGCGCTGAGCTGCAGACTGCAGACTAGCAACACAATTGTAAACATGAGTTCTTGAAACTAGGGGCATGCTCTAAAATGCTCCTTTTTTAAAAGAAATCATTAGTCACTGTTGCTCTGCTATTTAATCTTGTTGAGAAACTCAATGACGGCATAATTTTGTCATATCTTCACGTAACTCGAATGCAACATATGACACACTTTTATGTCACAGACCTTTCATAGATAATACTGCTGCCCTTTACATGTTCATCCTGTGAAGATAAACAATTTTCTAGTAATTTCTCCAAAAAACATTTTGTATCTTCACAGCCCTTCACAGCCCTCCTTCTTGCTAGTTCAGGGGCCATACCTGTGGGCTCTTTTGAGAGGCATGACTGGTGAAACATGGCTTGAGAGGCCACCTCTTTGCCATATCAGCTGTATCAGACTCAATTCAATACAGACAGAGAAGTTAAGGACAGGGGCTGCATCTTCCCGTTAAAAGGCACTCTTCTTCCTCCTCCTCCTCCTCCTCCTCCTCCTCCTCTTCTTTCTCTCTCTCTCTCTCTCTCTCTCTCTCTCTCTCTCTCTCTGTCTCTCTTTCTCTCCCTTCACTTCCCATTTTCCTCAAATAAGCAGTACACTGCTCTCAAGTGCTCGGAGGGATCATGAAAAATAATCGCAACATAAATTTACTCCCTTTTCCACTGTGCCAGAGGAGGCAGCCATTGGTGACAGCCGTGCTTTTCCTGTTGTGTCCCAGTCTCACTTCTTCTGGCTGTTAGAGCTATTAACAAGCGCTGGAAATGTTGTGTGCTGGCCAACTGGAGCCACTCATACATAAAAACACATTTAAAAAGAAAAAAAATATCTTAAAAAAATGCAGACGCTTCCATCAAAAGAAATCGTGAGCATAAAGCATTATTGACATCACAGTGAAATCCTTACGATGATCTGTAGTTGGACACTTTTCTGTCACTGTGTGTGTGAACAACCAAGGGCTTCATTACATGGTCACTAGGGAAAATCAAATGGCTAATATAAGCTGGAAAAGAAAAGAGACTGAGACGAACTCGAGTACATGCATGCTTTCAAATGGGTTCCCATCTACTTGGCCAGTGTACACTGAAATGGCTCAATCAGTTTGTGTCTTTGTAACCATCCAATAGAGTGGAAAGATCAGTGGGTCATGGGATGTGGTGGGATGGTGGGACGTGCGGCTAGGTCATGGCTGGAGCAGAACGATTGGTTGACACCACCCAGTAACAGAGCCTTATAGACCAATTGGAGTAGACCAATGCTGGTTGCATGGTTGCAGACGCTGCATGCATACGCTGTCAGGAATGTAGTTTAACCCTTTTCAAAAACAAGACAGTGATAAAAAAGTGTGATGCAACAAGTGGCTGAGAAAGATAACGAGTGAGGCAGTGCTTGGACATGCCAACAGATTAGGTGCTACTGACTATAAAAGCAAACACACATGCTGGCCCCACTGATAGTGAAAAAGTATACGCACGTGAATGCAGACAAACTAATGTGTAATTCTACTGTATTCGCGAAAACTCCTACTACAGTACATCATTGCTAGTCTTGCTAGATATGTCAGCCCTCCTCAGTCTGTCTTGCTTGTATTGTCAGTATCGACAAACTGTTGACCAAGTCTGGAAGTGGAAATCCTGTTCCTGGCCTTGATGTTATCCCTTGTTGTCTAGATCAGTATTATGACTGTATTACCACTTTAGCGCTATGTGTTTGGCGCCTGTTATAAATTACCAGTTCTGCTTTCAGTGGGGCTCCATGTAAGCTGAGTGGTGTTGATTCACATGCTGGGGAGCTTTCCAGCCGTCTGACTGAGAAGCACGATTTTACTGTCTGTTTTATGGACCAAATAAGACATCCAGTGGCTCCAGCCACGTGTGCTTGCAGACATGTTGGACAGACACGTAATGTTAATGTTTTAGAAAAAAAAAGAAATACAGCCTGTAGAGCAGCCTTGTTACACAGTGCTTCAGGTTTCTCTGGCTCTCTCTCTCCACCAATCTGTGCTGAGACAGAGAACCAGCACTGGGCCAGGGGGGTTGAACTCACACTGGTTTAATGAGGGGTCAGGGGTCATTTGAAGTCAAGTGCCCCAGCCTGTAGGATTACATGTACAACACAGAACCCTGGGGCAGCCTCTCTAAAGCATGTCCGTTAGGACATGGAGTTAGGCCCTGTTCTAATTAGAAGGAGAAAAAAAAAAAAAAAAAACTTCAGACGCACACACCTCTTGATGAAGCACATCTCCAGGGAAAGATGCCCTCTCCACAAGGAAGCCTAAACAAAAGACCCTAACCCTTGCTAATTTATTTGTGAAGTAAATAAACTCATAGATTGGAATTATTTAATTTGAGGCGCCGTCGTGGTATCGGCAAACATGGATTTAGCATCTCCAGTGTTGTTTGGCCAAGTCCCTTGGGGGGCAAAAGGGGGGTGGGGGAGTTTTCAGACCAGACACAATTAGTCCTTCAACAAATAAGAGGGGATCAGGCGCCTTAATTAAACTTTTCTTACCCCTTTGCTTTTTGCTGCTCTCTTCTCTTTCACACAAAGTCAGGAGGCTTTTTTTTAATCCCTGGCCAGATGACACCTCTAATAATTTGTTACGCAGCATGGCTCGCTCCTAACCAGCAGATTAAATGAAAATTGGTCCTTGGGGAGTTTTTTTGCGATAGTGGCGTTATCACTAACGGGATTTACCATCTACTGAGTATATCAAAGCTGCCCCCCACCTTCCACACCCCACACCGCACACACACACACACACACACCCTTCTTTCCTGATAAACACTCAGCACTTCGCCAAATTAAAAAGTGACCCACAGGTGGGTTGTCTCTCCTGCACACAGGCAGGGATTCAAGGGCTAATTGCTTTTTAATTCTGTTACGAGTGCCATCAAATTACACTCTGGAAAGGCGGAAGAAGAGGAGGGACGTGGAGTGGACGTATCTGATGGCCACTTGCGTGATGGGAGGGGATAGAGAGAGAGTGCTGTGGGTACAGGGGTGCTCTTTTATTCAATCAGAAAGGCTTTGTGAGGGTGAGCCAAATGAAAAGTCAGCTTCATCAGACTCTATGCTAATGGTGTTGGAGCATATAAATGAATGAATAAACTAAGGGGCTTGAGCACAAACAAAGGTGTGCTCCTAAAAAAAACAAGCTCACAAAATTTCATTATCCAGTGTATCTTTTCTGCATCTAAACCATCAGTCACTGCCGGCTTGAAGCAGAGGCCAAGTAACGTTAGCGCAACAGCGCATGGTAGGCCTAACATAAACAAAAGAAAAGGTTCTCGTGAGCTTGTGATATAGGAGCATTCCTGAACAAATCATTTATTATGTCAACCTTCAGACAGAAAGCTCTGTTTAGCACAGGCCTTTTTTACAGCGTTAAGACAGTGTAAACATGCTAACTGCTTCTGACTGCCTAGCCCAGTGAGTGCTGCAGAGAGACTGAGGTGCGCATGGATGTGGTGAGAACAGGATATGATTCAACACCTCTCATTTGAAGGCTCCATCCGGTGCACTTGCTGGAGAAGGGGGTTCCCGACACCCCACTTCCTTCAAGTTCTCTCTCTCCAGCACTCTCTTTCTCACTCTCTCGCTCTCTCTTCCTCTCTCATTTGCTCTCTTTCACTTTCTGTCCGGAGCCTCAGATCTTTTTTTTTTTTTTACAAGAACTGCATCAGCAGCACAGAGGACAGCCTGGATTCCTGTGGAGGCTTCTTCCCTGTTTGTCAGTCTTCATTGCACTCAAGTTCCCTGAGCCTGAGGGCTAAGTCCACACAGATGTCATTGTATTATCTGCAGTGTCCAGTATCTATTCTGACTGTTTTTTTTTTTTTGTCTTTGTTTTTTTTTTTCTGAGTGGCTTTCATTAGGCACCATTATCTGTCTGTTATCTGAGACAAGGACGGGAAAATCCACTAAGGTCTGACTTCAAGGATGATGTAAAACAAACATATAGCAGTGGAATCATTCCCCCGGGTCTAATTGGCCGGATCAATGTGGTTTGACATGAGGGAGGTAAACCATGACTGTGATCGTTGGTGCACCGATCATGTGCAGTGAGCCATTAATGCTTTTATGGCAGGGACATATCAGCGGGGCTGATTTTCTTTTTGCCCTCAGCCTGGACATGTTTCTCACGAGTGTTTGTCATTGTGCATGGAAGAGCTGGGGGAATGTTTGGTGTCTGTCAAGCCAGTAGTGATACACAAATCAATAGTAATTGATTAAGTATCAATACTCCAAAACTGTGCTCGTTAACATTCCAGTTGTGTGTTGCTCTCATTACATACATGCCTGAGTGTCCTTGAGGAGACTAGGCCACAATCCACTTGTATGGATTGAAAGACAACTTGTTGGTTGAAAACCAAGCCAATCAACAAGTTAGGTTGCGTGCAAAGACTGCATGGTCTAACCCCTGTGACATGTCAAAAAAATATGGCATGTTCTGTGACGCAGGTCTGCAGGGAAGATGGTGACTGACCTTTGAAACACTTAAGAAGTGTTAACATTTCTACCAATGAACCAAAATATTTTTTTCAGTAACTGAAATATTCTTGCAAAGATAATATATGAGGTGATTCCAGTTTCTAAGCTTTGGTCTGTGTGTCCTAAACTCATTTGCTTGACATGGAAACAGTTTTAATCTGAATGTAGCATGGCACAGGGGAGGCCAAAAGACCATGTCTTACTGCAAACAAGAATGGTGTGCTTGGTCAGTAATTAAGTGGAACCATTAACAAGGCAAACAGTCATGCTGCCTTTGGCGTTTTGTGCATTCGGGTAGACTATTGTGCCTTCATTCACCAGAGCAATGTCACTGCCTACAGTGGGCTGTAGAGTAGGGGCTGTGTGTTCATGTGGGAGTTTGTGGTGGGAGTGGTGAAGCCATGCGGACAGATTTACTGTGTGTGAGTCCAGCTGAGTCACACACACAGACACACACACACACACACACACACAACACATGCGCGTGCACACACACACAAACACACACACACACACACACACACACACACACACACACACAGCGGGAGTTAACAGAGGGGTAGAGATGCTCGCACAAAGACTCCATTTGTGAAATGTCCAGGTGAGCACATCAAAGTCAGAAGTACACCTGCACTAAATAAGTGGTCTCTACCTGCATGAAATGAGCAGTCTGTCTTGCCCTCCCCCTTTCTCTTTACACACACACACACACACACACACACACACAGACACACACACACACACACACACACACACACACACACACACACACACACACACACACACACACACACACACACACACACACACACACACACACACACACACCACATATCACATCTGTGGCAACTGCAGCAAACCTTTCTCTGCAATCAATAACACTTTGAACAGAGTCCATTATTTAGCCGGGAGTTTTATTTGTCTCTGTCTCCGGGATCTAAGCAGGCGAACCCAGATGTACTGTAGTACAGTGGTTCTGATCAGAGCCTTGTCTCCAGCGCTTATCCTTTACCAGTCTATTGACCCAGTCCAGATCTATGATCTCACCTAGGAAAACAGTGGCTATATTGCCAAAGTCAAACAAGGACAAGTACTCTGCTTTGTTTTGCTCGTTCCTTTATTGTAATCAGTGCAGAACGTAAAAAAAAGATGAAATTGAAGAAGTGGGGAAAATAGAGCATTAAAAGCACAGTAGTTTATAATAATCTTGAAAATTACAGAACTTGTGCTGCTGGTACTATGCAACAGCTGCTAGAGCTTTTTATTCTTCATGACTTTCCGAAGTGTTGCCGTTTCTGAATGTTCATTTAAACCAACGCCACGGGGATCTGGCCTATCAACAGGCGTCTAGTGTGGTCAACCACGCGCCTGGAAACCCACATTTCTTAAATAAACAAAAAGGCCCTGTTACACATGATGCAACATGTCATTCACTACTGACACATTTACACTCACACCTCACACACATTCACACATGCACACACACACACACACACACACAATACAACACACACACACACACACACACACACACACACACACAAAATGGCCGCTGGTGGTTGGTGGTGGTGCTGGTGTGTAGCGGGGCATCAATCTCTTCACCAGATGAAGGGCAGTAAACTTTTTACTGGCTCTAAGCATTCAATTGAAGTCATATACTTGTGGCCTCCATCCAAAACACAAAACAGGGCGATGCATATTATTTACGGCATCTGGATAGCACACACGCCACTACTGCAAGCTGCCATTTTCTCATTACAGCCTGGTCAGCGCTCACATAATTGCATATATGTAATACAGTGTTTTAAACCAGCCTCCGCTTGTAGAATTTCTTTGCATCTTTCCCAGAAGACACGGATGGAAAGCAGTGTTAATGTCTCTGGCCTCATCTTA
>CM050207.1:28364407-28396907 GCA_027475355.1 Coilia nasus
TTTAAAATCCAGTGACAAGCAATTATTTTCTTTTTATAAATAATGTAGCCTATATGTATGATTTTGTGTGATGTCAGTGTATACGACATGTATACTGTGCTTTTATGTGTGACAAGAGTCTTCTAGAACTTCTGGACAAAGCTCACCTATGAATGAGCCTTGCACTGACAGGAACTTATCTATCTTCCTTTACCTGCTGTAAGTGCTCTGGCACAAGTTATTTCATTCACATAGATTGTAAAAGGAGGGAAGAAATGTTTTTGAAAATGTGTTATAAAAACATTTGGACTTGGGGGAAAGAAAAAAAGTGATTCATATTGAACTGCAATAAATCTGGAACCTAGGCAAAAAAAACATACTCTGGGAGAAATTCATCTCACACCTGTTGCTATAGGCCACAGAGGGGAAAGGGAGAGCTGCTCATGCAGCTTATAGTAAATCAAGTCACTAATTTCCATAGCATGTAAAGGATTTTAGTTTTTCAGGAAAACCAACCTATTAGTCCCGTTCATACTGACGTATTTGACCAGTGGTTTCCTCTCTGAGACTTATGGTACTGTGAGAGTGAAAAATTACTTCCAGAGAGAAGTCAAAACTGACCAGTATGACAGCAGTCTTTTCATTAGTTAATCAGTTAAACACCTACTGTAGTGCGTATATAAAGTAAATTCTCAGCTCAAATGGACCTCTCAAGAAAACATAAGCATATATTCTCTCAATCCTGTACTCTCAAGCATATATTTTATCAGCTAGAAATTGATGTAAAACTGTAGATCAAAGCTTATTTAAAACCAGACGGAAACAGCAGTGTGTATCTATTATAAAAAGGTTTGTAAAAAGGGAAGGTGCCAAAAACAGAAAAAAAGGGCAAGGAAAGAAAAATGCGGAGGTCTGAAAAGCCCACCAACACTGCGTGCACGTCTCCAGGCAGGAGATGCCTAGTGATGGGTAATTGAGGCAGACATAATGTTTGTGTTTAAAAGAGCTACAATTTGGTCAGTGTCCAAGCCGAGCATGAAGAGACAGATCCCCCCCCCCCTTTCCTCACATCCAACCTCCATTTCCCCCCAACTCTCCGATTACCTCCCTCTGCTCTCCCATCTTCACCGCCCCCCCCCCCCCCCTCCAGTTTCCCCCTCCTGTCTTTTCACCTACTTTATCACTCTGCACATGAGGCCAATTTGTTGTGGCAGCCCGACATCACCGAGTCCAGATTGGGTTACATGAATTTGGGTTTACATGAGGATTTTGGGCAGGGTCCAGGCCAGTTATGGGCGGCAGTTACATATCTTACTAGAGTGCCCAGAGCAGGAGACTCAATATCAGTTGTTATTTTGGAAGAGACTGAACAGTGGGGCTGCAAGGGCAAACAGTATAGACCTGACTGATATGACATTACATATCATTTAGCAAATGTCTTCATGGCTATGAGGGTGGGGTGAGGGAGGCTCTTTCAACAAAAAAAAAAAGAAAAGAAATTACAAAAAAAAAAAACAAATACATTCTGCTTGAGAAATCCAGTAGAAATGTAGTCATTGTAAACAATGTGGGGACATAAAGACTGTGACGATCTCTCTAAATGGTATGGGTACATGCAAAATCTTTAAGAGCCTTTTGTCTTACAGTGGCACTGTCTGAGGCCTGGTTCCTTCAGAGCCACGGATTGAGGGGATTATGAGACGGAAAACAAGAAATAATTTGTATCCTGTCCAGCCAGCGGACCACTGCTCACTTTGTGTGTAAAAGGAAGGTAAACACAAGTGGTTTTCATAAGGACACATTATCTCTCCTCCTGTTGGTTTAAAGCTAATTGTTGGTGTCCGGTGATAAGGATCTACTGGCCCCGTCCCCGTCAATGGGGCTGGCCATTCGTTCTCTGTGAAAAAAGAGGGGTGGTGAAAAGCCAGATTGGCTGTTACTCATTTTGACTGCTGTCACGGCCTCTGGTCTTGGTCTCTGGTGTAATGTTACATAATAAGCCCAAGTTTTATATTCTCATCAATATGTATGGTTATAGTTTCATGCTAGTAGCGTCAATGACCTATGTACTACTACATTGTTCTTACACTGTATACATTGCAGAATGTTTATATCTAAATATGATATAATTATTGCATAACTACAGTGAAGGAACCAGTATGAAAAAATATTAAAATGCATTGGTGTGAATTATCTCATCTTGTTGAGGTATCATAGATATCTGGTGAAAAATGGATGATGTCAGGTATAAACAGCCCACTCTCCACCTCCCACATAAGCTTTGGGCCAAAAGGGACAAAATGGCTGAGCAGAAGGGGAAAAAAGCCCTTTTGAAAGTAAACAGATGCATAATTGAGAAAACAAGGAAGAGGTAGGCATCCGAGGCATGTGGGCATTCAGGGAATGCCGGAGCCGCTGGACAAAGAGCCGCAGTGATGTCCACCGTGACTTTGCCTTCATGGCCACCAGACCAGCCTGCTGGGGAAAGAATACCATCTTGTGACTCAAGCGATTTTCTCACAGGCTAAAGGCCCATACTTCTGAATGCATGTCTTTGGCAGACCTTTAACTGCATGGGCGTTGTGGGGGAAGACAAGTCAACATTCTCTGCTAGCCTTTGTGTATGAACATAATCAAGATCAAATGGCAGGTCAGTTGGTTGAATACTAATAAACCGTAATGGGCACTGGTCATGGGAAGCGTCTGGGCGACCTCTCTCTTCCTCTGGACTCACACGGCCCACATTAGACCCCCCCAGATTTTCAAGATGCCCGGCTATTCAGACTATGTTTATGCACACACTCCAGTTTCATTGCCCATCCTGAGTCATGAATGACTAATTGTTATTAGCAGTCTATCTGTGGAAGTGAAAAAAAGAAAAGCATGCAACAGTCTCACAGCTTTCAGAGGAATGTGTATGTAAGAATGTAATGTTATATATTATATTGTATCATATTAAAATATAATATAATGTAATATAATGTATTATATTATATTATATTATATTATATTATATTATATTGTATTATTTACAATGCATCATCAAATCTATTCAGACTACCTTTAATACAGCACAGTGCAGCACAGTCCCCCTATTACACATACCTCATACATTATGATTCCTTGTGACAACATCTGGTGACAATAATCCTAAATCATTCGAAGTTAACAAATGCAACTGCATCTTGACTCCCTCGTCCACCCTTCTTCCTAATCTGCAGTTACACCCCTTCATATATTTTTTGACTTATGTTACAAGAACACAAGTCCATAATAATGTCATAAATGAGTTACTCCACTAGCTCTGGATTTCACCCCATCTACATTTGTTATGGATTGTTTTTCCCTTATTTAGTTCTCATTTAGAGCTTTTAACCAGAAACTAGCTGCTGTTATCATCAATCCTAACAAAAAATGAACTCAATCCTAATGTCATGAGCATTTCCCAGCCTTAGGCTCTGGTGACCTAAGCACCCCAATCCCCCTTGACCTTACTGCAGCTTTTGACACTTATCAACTGTATAACCCTTTTTTCCTGCCTTGAACCCTCCCTCAACATCACTTGTACCACCTTTTTCCCCAGCCATGATCATATCTCACAAAAATACACAAGTTTAACGATGTCAACAATTGCACCTCATGTGTTGCTCTCTTTCGTCCCTCAAGGGTCAGTACTTGGTCCTCTTCTGTTCATTCTCTGTAGGCACCCTGGGTAGGCCATGCGTTGCCAAATGTTCTCCACTTCCACTACTATGCTGACGATGTCCAACTGCAGTCTGGCCAACCCAATCAATAAAATTAACTCATGTTGCCAGTTGCAGGCCAACTTTCTCGAAGTAAACTGTGATAAATTAGGCAATCAGGTCATTGGTCCTAAATCCCTCACAAAAATCACAAACTTTTGCAACTCCGTTTTCTTCCCTACACAACCACAACGTCTTCTTCACCTCACCACATCAAACAATGATAACGGCATTGTGACTTCTACCATAGCTGGACTCTGTCCTTCACTTTCTGGTTCTGCATGCTGTAACTTTGATCCATTCCCTCATCACATCCAGAATTGGCTACTGCAACAGCCTTATTTATGGTACCTCCTCCAAAGTCCAAATAAACTCCAGTACATGCAGAACTCTGCTCTGCTGCTTGATTGATCAGTAAGTACTGCTATGAACTATTAACCCTGTTCTTTAGAGGATTCACTGGCTCCCTGTTCAACAGTGCATTTCTTTTCAAGTTCTTCTCTTTAATAATGCTGTCCATAATCAGGCCCAGCTCCTTCATCACCAATTCACCAATCTGCACCATCATCACACACTGTTTTACAGCTTCTTATTCTATGATGCTTACTGTAACGCCAATCTACACTGCTTAGAACCAAGCACTGGACGTGGTGCGACAGAGCTTTTGCTATCGCTGCCCTCTCCCTCTTGAACTCCCTCCACTGATTTGCACACTACATTACATTATGTTACACTTAGCAGACGCTTTTATCCAAAGCAACTTACAAAAGGAGGACATAATAGCAAACAGTTGTGTAAAGAACATCGAAGGTACCTATGTAGAGAGATGGTTAGTAGAATTTGGTTTTGTTAAGCAGTCTCGGAAAAGAAGGGTCTTCACAAGCTTTTTGAAGGTCGAGAGGGATATTGCTGCACACTTTGCACACTTTGTAATTACTTCTAAGATTCATGTTTAAAAACTTGGTGTGAATGTGTAAATAACATTCACAATAGAATAGAATAGAATAGAATAGAATAGAATAGAATAGAATAGAATAAATTATCTTTGCAGTATCATGAGCTCAGAACTTGTGATGATTTGAATCAGCGCTTAGCTTCAGCTGGAGTCGTACAATGTTTGCAAACTACAATAAACTTAGTGTATGCAGACCTGCGATGTCAGACTACTTTAGCATACTTTCTCATGTGCTAATTTGGACCAACATTTTTAATCCAGCCATGTTTTTATGACCTAGGCAGGTACATGGTGTTTTCCTCCCTCCCTGCATGGACATCATTTTTCCGCCAAGTAACGTACATCTTTATCACATCCAGCAACACAGTGGTTATGTAATGCATATAACATTTATCTTCAGCTTCTTTTCATCCACAGCCGATGTACTGGATGTTCCAGATCCCCATTTAGCCATTTGGCTCAATAGATGTAAGGTCCCTCGCAAAGTCTGATGATGGATGACTTTCCTCAATGCTCTCCCATCCCCCACGAAAAAAATAGACCCGGTTTCACTATAGCTGCTGCTGCCGCCTAATCTTCAGCTGCAGTGGCTTTGGATCAAGCAGCAGGAAGATGATTTTAAGGGTTGTTAAATGAATATCCACCTCAGTCCCCGTGGACGCCCAAAAGAGAACAGAGGTGGTCCTCTGGGTCTCCTTTGGGTCCGGTCCCAGACCAACTATATTCCCCCAATTTATAAGGATTTCAGCAAGTCTTTGGGGGAAATAGCTCTACTGAACAGCGCTAGCACTCAAATTGACTGTAATGTTGGGGAATGAAGTCCCTGTACATTTGAAGAGGTCTGAGAGCACGCCCACAGTTTTTTGTGATGAACTCTGTTGCTATCCATCATGTCATGACATTGTATGAAAAATACAGTTCTCAGAGTGTCCTTTCATTCATGCTGTGATGGAAAACTTGGAAATGGTGATAAAAAATATGAGCATAAAATTAGTATTATTGACTTATTGAGTTCTGAAAGCACACTCTGAAATTTAATAATTTTATGAGGTGAATAAATACATAATTTAGGCTTTAATAGTGGAGAAGCTTATAATGTTGCATGAACAAGCTACCTGATCAACCAATCAACCCATCAAATGTGTTTGGAAAGTTAGTGTGCACTTTCCTAATCAGCAATAACAGTGGGCAGTCAGTTCATTTCAAATGAGCAGCTGATGTTCAGAAACAAAAAAAGAAAAATCTAAGCCTGTACTGATGCTAACGAGTGTCACTTTCGACACTGTGTTTCATTTTTATTCATATTCTCCTCTAGTTTTCTGTATTCTGTAACACCCTGTACTTACAATGATTACTGCAAAATTGGGCAAGGGTTTGGCCTAACTTTAGTGAAGTCAGTAGGTGAAACACTCACCTTTGCATGAGGTCAGGGCTGCAGAAAGCTGTATCAGTAGCAGTGTAGCACCCAATCCACACGTATCAGATATCTATGTAATCAAAGCTAGAGCTTAGTGCTCACTTCAGGCCACCATTGTTCATTCCCAGCGCCCTGCCTCCTCGCCAAACATCCAGTGGACAGGCATTAAATACTTTCTCATTAACACCAGATGGTCTAATGGGAGAAGAGTCAACACTATCCATCTGAGACCACTCTAATGGGACTCTGGGCTAAGACAATGCAGTCAATTAGTTTCTCTTCAGGGCCAGATGAGGAGTGCTGAGATGGTCAGCATTTAGACACTTCTGCCACCCCATGCAGATTCCCTCCTCCCCTACACACTCTGACACACAGACACACACGTACACACACACACACACACACACACACACACACACACACACACACACACACACACACACACACACACACACACGCACACACATGCACACACAAACACACGCACACACACACACACACACATACGCACAGATCACTCATTCTTAGACTATTTTCCAATGACACCCAAATCCCCCATCAGTACATCAAACATTGCTCTATTCTCCTGACACTTTGTTTCATCAGCTGAGACTGATTAAAGGGTTTCTTAACCGAGTTGCGTGACCAACACTTAACAGTGACCGCTGTATTTGTCATTGTGACTGATAAGGGCTATCGGTTACAATGATTATGTAATTGTTTGGGTGTATTTTGTATGCATTAAGACATTCATGAATACATACAGTATGTTTGATTGAGGTATAACAATAATTTCATCATTATTTTCCATGGTGTAATCAGTCTTGATGGTGTGCACCCATTATGTGGTAAAAAAACAGTGAAGAGCATTTATAATGTAAATAGAGGCTTAGTTTTAGTTTAAATGAGATGCTCATGAAATCATGGAAAACGAAATTGGGGATGGTGAACATCTGAAAAAAAAAAACCTTAAGTTGCTCTCTAAATTGGTTTGTGGCGACACCATCACCTAACAGCATTCTCATATGTCGCCTACGGATGCGGAACGTTGTCATGGGGCCATCATGCCACCACTGGGCACTGTAGGAACACCAGCCTTGGAGTGCCATCATGCCAATGTGGCCTGCCCGCTCACCCGCCCACCCACCTGCCTGCCTGCCTACCAACCCCAAAAGCAGAGCACTGTGGAAAGAGAGCGGGGTGTGCTGGAAGCTCAGGGTCGGGCAGAATGGGAGCGCCTGTAAGATGAGTTCAAAAAACCGCACATGTCTCCAAGGGACTATTTTTTTCGCCACTCTCTAAGTGCCCATTAAGGCTCTGTATTCCCATTCCAGTTGTGGGCGTTGTGAGCGGAGTGCCTCGCGGTATTCCAGGGCGGTATTCCAGGGAGAGAGACCTGTGTGGGGCTTAAAAGTTCCCTCTGAGGCCTGGGCTAGTCTCCTGGTATGCCTGTGGAAGTAGGTCAGATCTTATACACAGTACGCTCTTATATGGGGAACACGCTAAGGATGCTACCTCTACAGTAAAAAAACGCTCAGAATGTGACTAATACCTTATAGTCATTAGCTGTGTTTAAATGCTGTTTTTGTGATGTGGGTAGTTTCACAATTCCTCTTGTAACTTTACGATACAATACAATTACAATTACAGTAAACTGCTGTTGGCTTTGAATAAAGGCAAGTTGCACTTTAAAAAAACAAATTAGCAGTAT
Source organism: Coilia nasus (assembly GCA_027475355.1). Classification (NCBI taxonomy): domain Eukaryota; kingdom Metazoa; phylum Chordata; class Actinopteri; order Clupeiformes; family Engraulidae; genus Coilia; species Coilia nasus. Next base: position 28,372,213 of record CM050207.1, read on the forward strand.
CATGGTTACATCATCCTAACCTCTCTAAGATTGAAACTGCAAGAAAGATAGGTGTGAAGAAGCAAAGTGACAGACCAGAAGGAGGGAAAAAGACTACAGAGCTGAGAGGTGTGCAGAGGGAGTGGGAGAGGGATTTGACAGTGGAGTGGAAGGAACACATTTTGTTCAACCAGACTATTTACAAGCGACAGAGGAGTATCCATTTCCTGTCATCTCCATCATACATCTCAGGACGAAAGAGATCGGAGCCCAATTAGGGGCTGATATCTAATCAATACACTGCTTATTCCTAGAGCAGGAAGTAAAGGAGCAGGCCCCTGGGATGTGGAGCTCAAATTACTCTGCTGTCGATGCTCGCAGAGAGAGGCCCTGATGGCTAGGGGGGAGGCTGAGGCTGAGGCTGAGGCTGAGGCTGAGGCTGAGGCTTCTCATTCATGCACTGCCTTACATCATGGTCTACTCTTGGCCACTGCTGATGACTCATGTGAATGAGCTTATTGGAACATTCTGTATGAGTTCACCATAAAACGATGAGCCGCTGAGAGTTCATCAGCTCACAGCCACAGTGGTTTGTTTTGATAAAGAGTCACCATCATCTCTTGTGTTAGAGCTGCCATCTCATGACATGAGCTGTTGAATATGTGTTAAAAAAACAGATTCAAGTGGCACTTTTACCTCAGTGTGCCATGCTGTCATCACTCAGTCACAACAAAGCATTAAAACTATTTTTTTTTCAAACTGGAGAGCATTAAGTCGAATTAATTTTGTAATTTAATCTACAAATAAAATTACACTTGGGTAAGTGAGTAACAGCAACAGTTGTGACAGTCAGACCACTATGGCCTTTGCTGGTAAAAGGCAACAGACTCTGAAACACTCTGTGACCCTGCAAATATTCCACGTTGAATAATATAACCCTCTGTATTCATGATTGCACAGAGAGGTATCCTTTGTATGGTGACCCCCTCCCGTTTTCTTCTCTCTTGAGACTTTTACAAAGCAAATTCACCTTTCCCATTGAATTTAATGAACTGCAAGAGAGCATAGCCACTCTCCAGTCAGAGTATATGCAAAGCCATTTTCAGTCTTTTTATAGTAGATGGAAAGTCATCCTTCTTCACCCCACGGGAGCTAATACTTCTTTGCCTCCCTTTGCCCCCTCAATCGCCATATTCAACCCAATCAATACCTTAAAGAATCATTCAAAGCGGCCCCTTATCAAAGCATGCTAATCAGGATCATGATCAGGTCTGACAAACATCTGTGGATAGATTACTCCTGTCTAATGTTCCACTCAATCAAACATTGCGGGGGAAGGCGAATCGGGCGGGCAGCGGGGGCGGATCAAAGAGGAGGCTTTCAAGGCATCTCTTCTGAGAATAAAGTGGAAGGGAAAGTGAACTAGAATGGAGGCCCCAATGAAAGAGTGAGAGACTCTGGGCGAAATGCATTCGCAATTATTCTTGTGCAGCTTTAACCTTGATTGTTTGTGGCTCTGCTGTGCCAACTTTAGTCAGAGTCTTTGAGAAGAGGTTTTATTTGTTTGACAAATTTTATGCATGTGCACCAGAAAATACTGAGTAATATAATTGGGTGAGAACTGCACAATGCACACTCAAAATTTGTTACAGTTATACAGAAGACAGCAGCGCTTCTTCTTTGCACATACAGTAAGTCTAGCAGCATGTTTTAAGCACGGCTCTTTCCATTTCTTCTTAAGGCGATGTCATTTTTCCCATCCTTGCCAATGCTGACAGATTTGTATAAACTAAGTGTTTTAATGCACCATGCATGCAATGTTTTTTTACATACTCGGTGAAAAGAAGGACTTTACTTGGCTCTCAGGAAATGCTCACATTACACTCAGGGTAGTTTCAATTATTTTTTTTGTTTGTTTGTTTCTTAAAAAGGTCTGCCTGGAAAATCAAAGTTGTCAAAGCCATAGCCACTCTATAACTTATTGATGGAGTGGGATTATTTCTAAAGAGCTGAAGAGTAGGAAACTTGGCATGCACAGACACAGTGACTTGTGTGTGGTCTGGTGGAAGGAGGGCGACTCTCTGAATGTAGGTAAGAACAAAATCTCTTTGGCAAACCCAGCTGTGCTGCCACCCTGAATGCTGAAAGCATGAGCTGTCAACCAAACACAGTGATGTTGGGACACAAGCTACGGCTCTCACCCTAATCCAAGCTAATCGGCAAGATCAACCTCAAACCTCTCAAAACATATACAGGACAATGATATGACTATAGAAAGCCAAGAAAGTGGCGTCATATTCAATAAAATCAGACATATTTTAAAGGTTTGCCTTTTGTAGTTGATGACAAATTTTTGGTCACATCTGAGGTTGGCTGTTCATTTGAGATTGCCTGGTCTTTTCTTAACCCAACTGTACAAATGTCTGCCCTTTAAAACCTCTGGTGTCATGGTGTGAACATGCCTCCAGACATAACGTGGCTGTGTTATTTCCTAACTACAATTTTACAAGGCTAAAATTACACTCACTCCCCTCAACAGGATCACTAGTTTGAACCTCTCCTGCTTTGAAGTCATCTAAGCTGTCGCTAAACACAGAAGCAAAAACTGTACAGTGGATTCCAAATCTCCTGGTAAGTTTGTGTTATGAGGACTATTTTTCTCATTCTTCTCTTTCTAAATGCATGGTGTTAAGCTCTTTAGTGGTCAGGGTTCATATGATGGTGGGAGTAGGGGGTGGACAAGCTTAAGCCAGGCTGTCGCTGGTTCATGTAGAGCCCGTCTGGAGGAGACAGTGCTAGGGCCTGAAAGCAGGCATTGTGCTGCCTACTGGAGAGGGATCTGGTGGGCAGGACTCCTAAGCCACTCCACTCCACATGGGCCTGTGGTTTTGGGCCTGGCGCTGTGGTCTGGACAGGCCTCCTAAGCACACACACTGTCGCCAGGGAGACAATACCTGGGCTGAACGAGAGCAAGACACAGGGTAAAAAAGAAGGGGGGGGGGGTTAAGTAGAATTAAAGCATAAAAAGGGAGGAAAAAGAGAGAGAGAGAAAGAAAGAGGGAAAAGGGGATGGGCAAAAGGTATGGGGTAGGTCCCTCTTCTTTCACAGGCTGTTAATTCTGCTCTTGGCTTGTCAGGAAACAGTGACAGAAAGTAGACCTTTGTGAAAGACAGCCTTATGCATCGTTTCACAAGGCAATAAGAATAACAGACTTTTTTTAAGCGGCCTATAAAATCTTTTTCCAGGGAACTGTGGGTAATTAATTAAATTAGTGCATGGCCAAGGTCATATGACCTTCTTTTCCATCACATAAAGTACAGCATGATGAGTTCACCAAGCCCAAGGCATTAGTTTTCTCATCACCATTTGCAGAGTGATGGCAAATGTGTGATTATAGGTAATTATTATTATGGAGAAGTTGGGCTAGTTCCTTTCACCAGACATAATAAACACCCAGGCACTTCATAAATAATATTTAATCCTTTTTTCAATTACAGATACTAATAATTATTTTTAGTAGATTTTATTACCCAATTATTCCAGTGATCACTTTACACTTACGTTACTTGACATCACATTTTGTTGTGATGCCTCGCTTTGTTATGTTATTATCAATATTGTTTTTATGCACATCCAAAATCTCCTCCTGTTGGCAATGGGGGATCGTCTTTATTTAGGGATCCATTTCCCCTGCTTTCACACAGCCTCCCATCCCTCTGTGCCAGTTAGAAGCGACGGTGGCGTGTATGATGATAAATTCGGCACAGGTGTCACCTCCGCCGAGGCAGGTGGGGATTGATGGGGTGCAGGCTCGGGCGATCCATCACGCCCAGCAGGCAGAGGTGTATCGGGATTTCGGGAATCTGTTCCCGATCACACCCCACAGAGGGGCGTCGTGGTAACGACCCCTCTCTGCGCGACGCCACAGGAAATCGATGCCAGGCACTCAAGGTCAATGTACTGTTGGAAAACTACTTAAGCCCTGACGGATGCTCCCTCGCATGAGGAACAGACAGGATGGGGAATTGACAAGCGGCACAAATAGACAGAAATGCGCACGCGTGGACAAATAGGCCACACAACAACACTTGCAGATACACACGTGATACACACGTGCGCATGGCACAGACACACAAACACACATACTCACACACATGCACATACATAAACACACATACACACACACACACACACACATACAGGTAATGGCAATACACTACTGCATTATAGGCCAACCAACTTCACTTAGACACATTCTATTGAGGTCAGGGCTTTTTTTGTCTGCAGTTTTTTTTCTTAATTTTTGATGTATATACAGAACCACTCAAGTAATTTGCAAGAATATCACTCCTCCCATTTCCAACCAGTTCTGCCATGCATTGAGAAAAGTACAACAGACAGATTTTGTTAGTGTTTTCAAAACAGCATAGTAAATTATAGTATTTAGGAGTAACAAACTTTTTAAAGTTTCCAGGTTTCGGTAACCTAATTGCAAAAAGAGATGATGACATAGTAGATGACATACTAACACAAAATTAGCCCCTCTTGTGACACCTCCATCTGATGTGACAGGAGGATGTGGTTAAATCTGCCGCACGTCTATATGGAGGAGCGCATGGCATTTCCCATACAGTACATCGTCATTTCTTTTCAACGCATTGTAGGGTAATTCACAAAAGTATTTTTTTCCAAGTATTGTATGCAGGTCTACGGTCACCTATTGACAAGTAAGATGAGGGGAGAGTCTTTTATCTTCACTTGACTTTCATTTGTAAGACCAACACATAACCACCATATGGACCGGAGCTCTTAACAGTTTTCTTTGTATGACAGTGGTGTGTGAAGCAACGCCAGCCACAAACTTCCTCTCAGTCACTTACTCATGTGACAGCCAGCCGAGAAGAAGTGTGCTCTATATGAATCTATGTAATAGAGTCTTTTAGCATCAGGGGTCATCAGTTCAGACAGAAAGACTCAGGGAAAACTATTTCATAAAATAGAATTTAACAATTGAACATTCAGCATGGAATTAGATAATCTTTGCTGTAGGACCAGAATTACCCCCAGGGTAATAGACAGGGACCAAACTGGTGGTGGAGAAGGAGGAGGATGCATCGACACGTTGGCATCTGAAGCAGCAGAGAAGGTGAGTTAGTCAAGACATTATAAAATAGGTGGCGGCCACTGATTGGTCCGATTGCTTCCGTGACATTAGAGACTTCCTGGCAGGACTTCCTGGCAGGCATACATTTCAAACATCTTCTGGGCTCCAACCCCTGAATCTATGTAATAGGATTTTTTTTGCACCAAGACCTTCAGTTCCAACCCCCTACCCACATGCACTTCCATCAAGAACAAGCCAAGGTGACCTGCTCCGCCCCCCCCCACCCCACACTCTCACCACGACCCCCACACCCGTCCTGGAAGACACGCTATCGGTCACGGTGACGAGCGACTCCCATTAATCCCTCTTAATTTCCCCTGATTCTCCGCACCGGTTTCTGCTGCAGATTTACAGCACCAGCTCAACGTATGCAAATGAACATCTAGTATCTCTGCTGCCCCTTCAGCCAAAATACCTGCTCCACTGACCAGAGAGAGAGAGAGAGAGAGAGAGAGGGGAGAAGAGGAGTGGAGCAGGACTGCACAGTGCTTTTGTCAGGTATGTAGGACCAGCAGTAAAAGCCTTATTCTGTTTATAGTTTGTAGAAAAGGTCAGGCAAGTCACAAAAATGGCAAGGCGAAGTTTGTCTGCGGAACATGTGAATGTGTCTGACATATAGAGGCAAGCACTCCACCTGAACTTCAGAAAAGGAAGTTCTCAGTAACTGTGTGCGTGTGTGTGTGTGTGTGTGTGTGTGTGTGTGTGTGTGTGTGTGTGTGTGTGTGTGTGTGTGTGTGTGTGTGTTTGTGTGTGACTATATTTCAGCAGTGTACTATATGACTAAGCACTTGCATGAAACTACATCCTCTGACAACTTTGGTGGTCCCCTGTAATGTTCCAAACACTGACCACTGTCATTTTCTCTTAATATGCAACACAGTCAACACAGAGCATTTACTAATTAGTAAAGCCACATTCACCCACATTGCTATTCTTTCTGGACGTCACTCCATAGGATAATAAAATATCAAGCCACCCCTCTCCCTCACCACTCCTTGATGCCTCAGGGGTATTTATCAGCCATGCCTGTCTGATGCAGACTGTGAGGAAGACACAGTTATCTCAAAATAAGCACGGCAATGTAGCATCGTGAGACCGGTCAACATCAATCCCAAAAAGGCCTGTTTACGTCCTGAAGGTGGACAGTTCAGATAAACTTCCCTGAGGTGTCGGAGAGGATTTTTGGCCTGCAGACATTAGATAAAAGGCTTTAATTAGGCTGGTATTAGGCAGGGTCCAAACACAGCTGTATGATAGCTTAATCTATTTTAATCCTAATAGGGGCATAATTACCACAGGCTTTGTTGACAAACCTCTCCCGTGAATAAAGGAATTGGACAAAGAGGGGTTATTTGTGCATTCTGTTGGCAGACCGCTTGCATGCAAGGACTTGACCAGGAGGGGACTGTGTGGTTAAGAAGGTATCACCTTTAAAAGATGACGTAGCTCTCGTGCAAGTGAGATACACATGTTGAGCAAACCTAGCATTATTTTTCTCTGCTGGAGCAGTGTGCCTAAATACACTCCATTTCAAGAGCTTAGGAACTCTTTCCAGCAGCGAAGTGGTGAAAAATCTCCCTTTTCCTGTCTATAGCTATTACTGCTGAGTTTTGTGGAGCTGTTGGTTTGGGTGTTTATGAGAGTGTGTCTGTGTATTTGTATGCAGAGGCCTTGTGTCCGTGTGTGTGTGTGTGTGTGTGTGTGTGCGAGTGTGTGAGTGTGTGTGTGGAAATGTGTGTGTAAAGATACCATGAATAAGGGCACTCATTTGGGCGAATTAGTGGGTAAGCCTCGGCCTTGGCAGCAAGCGTGGAGTGGAGCCACAAACCCGACGCGGCGCTCGTTTCTTTTTCCAACCTCGACTACTTCAAGAGGCCTCTTAGTGCGTCACGCTGGTGTCACGTTACTCACCAGAGTCTCAATTGTGGCCCCCTCTGTGCCAACAAGGTCAATGAGAAAGCCTGCTGTCCTTATCGCCTGCCCAGCCCATCACCTATATGGTGCCTCGTATGTGCTGTAATGGTGCATAGTGCTTTGGCTCAACCAACTGATACCCAGCTTCTGCTTGCTATATTGCCACACATATGCATTGCTATATTACTAAAATATGTATTGCATGAATACATACAATAAGATAGCACTAAAAGCAATGAAGGAGGGAGTAATCATTTAAAAGCACTCATTTCTTTTGATGTATTATTAACAGTATTTGCATCAAAGCATAAGACACAGATGTGCCTAGTGCCAGTACCAGCACAATTACAGACACTTTTATTCAATTGTACAAATTGCTTTTACTTTGTCCCAGGTATTATATTATCTTTCAATGTGTTTTATTACATAAGGCATTCAAGTGGACAGCAAAGAAAGACATTCATTGTATAGGAAAACTGTACATATGACAATAGACTTTGAACTTAGGAGGGCAAGATGTGAGTAGACTGAGGACCTGAGAGGCAAAGATATTGTATACCTCTAATCAAGTCAGCAATTCACTGCAGGGTGTTGGGGGATCTTCCACAAGGCTTCTACCAAATGTTTATTACACAGGAGTGGGTGCATTTTATTTATCGTGACATCAACATGCTTACTGTTATTTACCTGGGTGTACACCATAATGCCAGCGTAAGCTTTACATGCCGATTCGGGTACAGAATCCCCAAATGTGTGAAGTCTGACGTTTGTCTGATGGTCGATTCGTTTGAATCATTTGTGCCCGGATGAAACTGCGGCATGCTTGATCATCACCGCACGCCAGCCACAAGGTACTTTCAATGCATCTGAAATTACTGGCAAATCAATGTGAGAACACAGACCTCCACATCCTGTATGCTTGCTCGAGAGACGGGCTTGCTTTCGAGCTCGGAGGAAGAGGCCGGGCCACCAGATGCTTATTTCACTGGAGAAACCCTCCTATACGTGCTGACAGAAACATTCGCTAGCTGTCTTTTGCAAGTACAGGCCACAGACACCAATTTCCTTTGTGTCTTTAGATTTAGTGTGTGTGTATGTGTGTGAGTGTGTGTGTGTGTGTGTGTGCGTGTGTGTGTGTGTGTGCGTGTGTGTGTGTGTGTGCGTGTGTGTGTGTGTGTGTGTGTGTGTGTGTGTGTATGTGTGTGTGTGTTTGTGCACACAATCATGTAAGTATGTGTGTGTGTGTGTGTGTGTGTGTGTGTGTGTGTGTGTGTGTGTAGATGCAAGAGTGCAAAGGGGTTCAATGGTGAGCCGAGTCAACACTGGAATTTCTGAGGTTAAGCATTTTTTTCTCCTCAACATAACATGCAGGTGATTTTTTTTTTTTATTCTCATGCGAGGAAATTGAAACTCACTTTCACATAATATACACATACAACAGTATGCAGATGCAAACAGATAACTCCCTGGAGATTAAGCAGGAAATAGAAACTAATAATTAAGGCTGTAAAATGATGGCATGGCTGTGTTCAATTTATCATGCACAATCAGATTACATTGCATGTTCAATGAGTGGGTGCTTCTGAAAATTGCAACGTGACAATAGATAGCATAGCACATTGCTGAAAACAATTTTCGATACAGTGCGAATAGGTCTCTTTCTTACTGTGTCATACACTCTGTCAAACACACACACACACACACACACACACACACAAACAAATAAACACACACACACACATGCACTCAAGTGAACGGCCACACAGTACTGTGAAACACACACACACACACACACACACACACACACACACACACACACACACACACACACACACACGTGTATACAGCCTTAACATGTTTGTGCATACATACATACCATGCAGAGATCGGCTCGGTGGGACCTGCACTGCAACATTATGGATTATATGGGTCACTTCACTGCTGGTCTATTTATCTTACTCCTCTTCATCTCCTTAGCCGTTTTTTATACCCACAAATAATTAGTTAGCGAGGCAAGCATGTTGCACATTTGTTGGTGTCTAACCTCCCCATAACCTATTTAGACTGGTTTTAAGGCACAAACTCCTTCCAACGAACTGTACCAGAAAAGAGTGGGAGAGCTCCAGAAGAATCATAGTAACAGTGTAAAACAAGGGGAAGCCAAACCAACCACCAAACCAACACACACACAATGACTTACTATCCAGCCAGACACAATAAACTCTATTTCTCTCTTTCTCTCTCTCTCTCTCTCCCTATTTCTATGTCTCTCACTGTCTCTCTCTCTTTCTCTCTCTCTCTCTTTCTCTCTGTCTCTCTCTCTATTTCTCTCTCTCTCTCTCTGTCTCTGTCTCTCTCTCTTTCTCTCTGTCTCTCTCTCTCTGTCTCTTTCTCTCTCTCTCTCACTCTCTCTCTATTTCTCTCTCTCTCTCTCTCTGTCTCTCTGTCTCTCTTTCTCTCTCTCTCTCTCTCTCTCTCTCTCTCTCTCTATGTGTCTCTCTCTCTCTCTTTCTGTCTGTCTCTCTCTCTGCTCCCCACCATCCTTATGTAATGTCATGTCCTTTTCCTCAGATTATTTTTCTGTGTCTGTTGAGAGGCGGTTCAGCGGTGTGTCCCTGGAGGGCGGTGGGGCAGGCCAGTGGAGTGTGGTGGGGCAGGCCAGTGGAGGGCGGTGGAGGGCGGTGGAGCAGGCCAGTGGAGTGTGGTGGGGCAGGCCAGTGGAGTGTGGTGGGGCAGGCCAGTGGAGGGCGGTGGGGCAGGCCAGTGGAGGGCGGTGGGGCAGGCCAGTGGAGGGCGGTGGGGCAGGCCAGTGGAGGGCGGTGGAGGGCGGTGGGGCAGGCCAGTGGAGGGCGGTGGGGCAGGCCAGTGGAGTGTGGTGAGTGAAGTCTGCGGAAGGAGAGACACAATGACACTGGAATTCCAGCCACATCTGCGGCCATGGGTTAGAAGTACAGCCAGGGAATTTTTCGGCATAAAAATTGCCACTAATTAAGTGAAATAAATAATAAATGCATCAATAAAAAAGTAAAATTCCAAGGACATCCACAGGCTACTTGGAGTACCTTTGATTTTTTTTTAGGTCACAGTTGCTATGGTTCACAGATTAAGCATGATTATGAGCTGATCCATGTACATCATGGTTTCCACATTAAGTGTGAGTATGTTCTGATGCATCTCTTCATTGACTTTACACGTAGCGTGAAGTCAAGGCCCTCTCCAATGTAAACTCAATAGAGATGTGTCCTCCAGCATCGCTGTGGCTCCTGCATTGCCATAAACACTGGGCCAACGCCAGACAGCTACAGCACTCCAGTGAAAACAAATGACCCCCCCACCACCAACACACCAGTCCTCCTATACCAACACCCTTTCCACACACACACACACACACACCCATTCACGCATATACACATGCACACATACAAATAAACACAGAAACACGCATGCACACATGCATGCGCGCACACACACAAACACACACTCGCAGGCACACCACGCTCCCACCTCTACTTTGTAAACAGCAGCCAGGCTCTCAGACACTGGTCGTTACGGCGGCCAGCAGCAGGGCTCGCTTTTTTCCTGGGCCCATGGAGGGGCTGAGCTGAGCTGAGCTGAGCACAGCTGAGAGAAGCGCCAGCCCGGCTCCCATCCAGGGGCTTTGGGCTTGGCTTGGCATGGCCAGCAGGAGTTAGCTCTCCCCCAGGAGGAGAGTGCCCGTCATGGAGAGAGAGAGAGAGGGGTGCAATTACTGCCAGCAGACCCACGCGCCATCATTTCTCCTCTAACCAAAAATTAAAAAAAAATCTCAGGGGAAAAAAAAAAATCAAAGAATCTAGTGCAGGTTTTGTAACGTCGCGGCCTACGTCTGCCGTATCCCCTTAAGGCCATAAAACCGGTAACCAAAATGACTTCTGCACAGTTAAAATGTATTTAATGAATGAGTAGAAAATTGAATTACAATACCGCTTAATTTTTTCCATCTATAATGGCTGTTAAAGGCAGCGCCCGCTCATGGCTTGTAATATGTCTCCATATATTTGCATTTATGGCACAATGATGAAATCAATGGTTATATATATAAACTCGACACTGGCAAGCACAAAAAAGGCCTTCAAAACAGACAGCACATGTAGACGACACTTAGACCTAATCAAATCACAGACATCTTTTTTGGGGAATGGAGTTATGTTAGTGTGTAAGAGAAACATGTGGGTACAGTTTAAATGATATGATTTGTACAGCAATGCTCTTCACCAAAAATAAAAACTTCAAAAAAGTGTGACAGAAGTATGGGAAGAGGATTGTGAATGTCGTACATTCCAAGTTGCTCTAAAGCACAGAATTACAGACCTGCACAAACACTGCACATCATCCAAGTGAGCATACACTCACATTCAAACTTCTATTTTTACTTTTCTTTGGGCTGATAGAATCAGTGCTCAAGTTGAGGTTACTGTGGGGCAAGCTGACCCGTTTCTGTTATGAGACAAAGGCATAGACTCTACAAGCATTTAGAGGAAGCAGTCAGAGGCAGCACAAGAGTTTCACAGCCTCATCCATAACTTTGTGCATTCCCCCTGTGGAATTGATCCCTTCCAAATGAGCGTTATTTCTCCCCCCACAGCTCCTCAACCAATTCTTCCCAATTGTTGTTGTTAACCAGAGCTTCTCTTCATGCCTGTCCCGTATAATGGCCAATGATCGCATGTTGCCCAATGGCCGCGGGCCCTCTCGCGAAGCCTGCCGTGAAGAGATGAGACAGAAAAACCCAGCGGCCTTGTTTTCCACACACACTCTCAGGCCGTCCACCACAGCCTTGCTGGGACACTTGATCACTGTGGCTTCTTTGTAGCCATCTCCTATGACAGTGCTGTGAGGACCCCAAAATAAGCTGAAAGGAAAAAAACCCCGAAATAAACCGAAAAACAAACAGAAATGAAGATGGCAATGCTGCGTGCCAGCCAAAGCCTCCTCAATTTCGTAAACAGAGAGAACGTGACGCACATGTCGTCTAAGGACATAGGTGTTGTGTGACCCGAGATGGTCTCATCATCGTCTACAATTTCGACATCATTTCCCTCAGTTACACTCCCCACAGTTTTTAGAGTGGGAAGTGAGAGTATGTGACAGCTTTGGGCGTCCCGAGCTGAAACAAGCAGATTCTTTGTGTCGTGACTCCTGAAGCGTGTCTCTCGAAGGTTTTAAAAGCGGAGCCAGTGAAACGTTGATAAGTGTCATTAGGCTGTAGAGGTGGGCTCACCAGTGGAGCCAGCTGGGGGCGGGGGGGCAACTTTATCAGACCAGCACTGGCCTTTCTCCAGAAGCCTGCGGCTGACCACACAGCTGCTCAGCCCTCCACTGCACCTCAGCCAGACATGGTGTGGTTAAACCACCCCTGAGTGCTTCAGGACCCACTCCCACAAAGTCATACACAAACACAAACACACACAAATATGCATACATGCACAAACATACACACACACACACAGGCAGACACAGACACACAAGTGTGTGTGCATGCCACACACAAACACACACACGCACACACACACATACACACACTCACACACAGACATACACAAAAACTCCTGAATGCACATGCATATGTACACACATGCACACACATGCACATATACACACTCACACACATGTGCGCACACACACACAAAGGCATTTTCACCTGAGAAGAAAAAGTCTTTAACAAATGGGGCCACCATTGCAGGCAGTGACCCTACAGTGTCAACATAAATCTGACTTTAATAATAAACCATTACAAGCTTTTTCTTCTCTAGTTAAAGTGTTAAAAATTGACTGCGGGGCCAGGGTTGGTTTCGCCTCAGTGGAGTACCTAAGCACCGATCACGCACTGACAAGCCAGTGTATCTGTCCCACGGCCACCATGTCACACCAGTCTGTGCTGTCTGTCTGTGTCTGCCCTGCTATGACACGCCAACACAGCACATCCACTTTTGTGCCCAAGGGGCACAGAAGCAGGATTCTCACTCACTCGCCATTACCTTCATTACTACATGAACACAGCATATCAGACATGGAATAAATCCAACGACGAGCGTCCCCAAAGTGTCTCAGAAATTTAGCAAAAGTGTCGAGTCAATATTTATGTCCTTCATCTTTGTTTTAATCAGCAGCAAAACAATGGAAACACAGAGAGAAAGGTGTGGTACTCATCAACATTAAAATCCACCTACTCTGGTTGTTTCTTAGTACATTAGATTAGTGTGATTCCTTTAGAAGTGTGCTGCACTCACAGTGGAGACAAAAAAAGAAAAAAAAAGAACGCTTCCTCTGAAAGTGTATGCTGTGCGCGGCCCCCTCTTTATCTGTATGCTAAAAACACAGTGCTATGCTACGCCGTTACAAGCACGCATCAGCACTTTCTCACTCATTCCACTCCCAATGTAATATTGATGATTCTCACAGGATCAAATAAGTTTGTGAGAGATATGTTAATCCTTTTTTTTTTTTTAACAAAAAAAAATAGTCTGAGGTAGAAGAGGGTAGTGAATGTGTAGTAGACAGATTGCAGTTGCCAATGACAATAAGCATAACAGTAATGTGCAGTAAAGGTGTACATTTAGGAACTCATGAACTCGTGAACATGGACACACAGATGGCCTCATAGAAACCAGTACAAAGAGTATTATATTTAAAAAATAAAAAATGAAAAAATAATATTTACAGTCATTCTCCTAGTGATATTTTACAAGACTGGTATTTGTAACTGGTAACTGGTGTTTAACAAAAGAAAATGATGTTTATTTGTTAGTAAAGCCTAAAAACCAAGCATAATGCTTTAAACAATTTAAACTGAGACAATAGTGTGCAGACTGTGTGAGAATATTTACAATGGGAGGAAAACACAGTGTGTATTTTCAATCTAGCCATGAATTTAAGCACTGAATAAAAATGACTTCTTTAGTTTTTTGATCTAAAATGAAAAAAAAAAAAAAAAGATTATTAAAAGTAATGTTCCCTCAACTGCTACGAAGAGAGCAATGGAGAGCAAACTGTAGCAGCTCCTGCTCATACAAGGAAGAAGCCCTACAGAGTTACCTAACACTGTTTCCGCCTTGCTGTGAGGGGCTGTCGGAGGCACCCTATTAAGAACAATTCATTTTCTGCTGCAGCCAACACATGCAATTAAGCTTCATCTCAACTGCTGCGTTGTCAGAATACTCTCAAGTCTGGCCTGTCTGCGAATGAATCACCTGTCCACCGTTTAATTGTTTATGCACTCCAGCGGTCCTCGTCCTCCTTCTCCCCCCTCCTACCTCTACCTCCTTGCCTGCCTTTCAGTCTGAGCTCATCTAGCTCAGACCTCGTTATCCAACTGGAGCAATCTCTCCTTACTGCTGTAATTTCTTCTGGGTGGCTGGTTTAAATAAGACTGATGATGGCCAGTAAAACCTGACTGAGAAGGCGGGATAAATGAGACATTTACAGATCCAAACAGCAGCTAGTAATTACTGGACCTCCTCCACCCTCCACACTCTCCCCAACATACACCTGCACCCCTGAACACACACACACACACACACACACACACACACACACACACACACACACACACACACACGCACACACACTCCTGAGATTAAGGAATTCACCAGCCCCCACCCTCAACCACCATCTCACTGGTTGGCAACATGTTTTATTGGTTAATCAATAAATGACTGAAAATTTATATTGCTATGTCTACATTTCAGGTAAGCCACATGTAACGTTTAACAAGAAATTGAAAAATGAACTAGCAAGTATTTAAACTGTGTGTTAATAAAATTATTTAGACCTAAATAATTTAAGATACTCAAATGACTTGTAAGGGGGAGTTAATGTCAATTTGTTTGGAGCTGACTTGTATGAATTGTCTTGTAAAAAACAGCCGGTAGTAGAGGTGTAGAAATTCTCTGGGAGTAACAATTCACTGAAAGCAATAACCAATCACTGCACCTTACAGGCAAATTAGTGCATTCAGCACAGCTTGTTTCTCTCTTATAGAAAAGAAATTCCTAAGGAGAGAATGAACTGGTGAACATCTTTTTATTTACTCACTAAACTCGTGAGTTAGGAAGACAGGGGTATACTGTGTGTTTGTGTTGTATTTAAAGACAAAGCTATAAGATTAATGAATTCTTGAGCAAAGCAATGCATCTGTGTTTTAATACGGCTCACTGCATTTATTTAACTCTAATGAGCCAATTTCAGTGAGTAAAATGAAATGTGGCGAGTGTTTTGAATAACACCCCCCTCGATGGCACCAGATCATATTTTCCAGCTGTCTGAGGACTCCGAGGCTTCCTGACAGGATTTAACGCCGCACTTCTTCATGAGCAGCTGACATCATCATTAGTTGACAGTGCTGTTGTCGTCGTTATATTGGCAAACGATGAGCAGACAAACGATCAGCATGGGGTGCCGGGCAGATTTACGGTGGCCAAATTATTTAAGCCCTCGATGGGACGCCTGACGGGACTGTTAGTCTTTTTCAGGACCCCACCGCCGAGGAGGAAGCGGGGGAGAAAAACGCTCCTCGGTCAAGAGTCTGTGAGCACAATCGCTAATAAGGTTTTTCCCTGGTCGATAAATGACTTGATGCAGCAAATTAAGCTGTAAATTTACGAAGTGACAGAAAATATTTAAGTATGAGGACAAAGACTTAATGAATCTGCAAAGAAATGCTTAGAAATGCCTAGAGGCTTAAGGAAAGCAAAGCTTGCATTCTTTTTATTGTATTATTACATTATAATGATATATGTTATAATGGGTAAATAGTGTGTCCGATCGATAATGACATCTTCCTTCATAGTTGCCTATGGCAGCTTTAAATTGTTTCCTCTCTCTTTAGATGCAGTGCAGTGCTTTGAAAAAAAACTGCAGAAGCTGTGGCTGTCCAATTCCTGCCCTTCCCTACAAATCTAAAATCCCACAGGTACACCTCAAATTACTGACAATAACCATGATTTCCTAATATCACATGATTGCCTTTGTGGGAAGCCTCATTCATAACAAATGGGAATGAACTTGTGTTGGTTGTAGTATGATCCTAAAGCGTCCAGACTTTTCCACACTGGAAGATAACAGCAAGAGGAAAATAAGGCCATGGAGTTCTTAGTTGACCTGAGAAACCTGCCTTCATGTCAGGTTGGTTTGAGGCCAATTTGGTTAAAGACAAATGACGGTTGTCGTTAGTTGCATTTCTTCCTGTGTGTAAAGGCATTGTACAGTTTGCTTATGTTTAGCTTGTTTTGATTATTTGTTAAGGAACAGCAACTAGATCCCATGTGGCGATATTAAAATGCATTAGGACACAGCACCGCAGACTCTCTCCACAGTTTCACAGAATTGCTCATCATTTTCCCCGCGGGAGCGAAACCGAATCCTTTATTTGGGAAAGCCAGGAATTACACGAATGCTGTTATAAAATGATCATCTGCTAAAAATGGTCCCATCCCTGACCACTGCAACTCATCGCCAGCCTTGCTGGGAGTATCCCCTTCCAGCCGCAGTATGGAGGCATGATTAAGAGTATCTCTCCCCACAGGGAGCTTCCTGTCGGCCCGAGCATGCGGTAACAGGATTAAAGCACGGGCCTCCTGGCACACGGAAGCCTCGCGAGGAGCCCTGCTTGTGCACCCAGGAAGGGGGTTAAGAGGGCTGACGTCACCCCCACCCCTCGGGCCTCAGGCCTGGCCGGCCCACATGGACGTGCCTGGCCCCTCCGGGCCTCTCCCTTGCCTGTGGCCTCTGGACTTGGGCGTTCTGGGCCAGAGACCAACTCCTGCACTCACTGTTTTGCTGTGGTTCTCTTCGCTATTTCTCTCCTTTCTTTCCTCCTGCCTGTTGTTCCTCTGTGTCTCTCTTTTCTCGTTTCTATTTCTTTTTCTTTCTTTCAGAAATGTCTTTGTCAGTTTGTCACTCCTTCACTCTTCTCCTCACCATTCTGTATCTTAGTCTCTTTCCTGTCAGTCTCTCCTGCGCTCTCCCTAACTCACTCCAAATTATGTACGTATAAGCTCCAAATGATCTCTCTGTCTTCATCTTCCTTCACCTTCTTTTCCTTCTCTCCCTCTCTCTCCCTCTCTCTGTTTCTCCCTCTTTCTTTACTTCTTTTGGCTGTTTCTCTCTGTGTTTTCCCTCCTTCACATCTTCTCTTCTCTCTCCTCCTCTCTCTTTCCCTCGCTCTCTCTGCTCCTCCTCCTCTGCCCCCAGGGGTGTTCCCATAACTCATCCCTGGGTTTACACCCATGGCAGGGCTCATGTCCCAGCTGAGATGGGAACGGGACATGGCGCGCATGAGAACCGCACTGCTAATTCACTGAATGCCGCGTGGAGACGGGGCGTCTGCACTCAGCCGAAGAGGGTCGCTCAATAGCTTTCACGTGGCCCAAGCATTCTCTGCTCGCTTAACTTTTCCCTCTCAGCTCTGTACTGCCTGTTCTCTCTCTTTCTCTCTCTCTCTCTTTCTCTCTCTCTCTTTCTCTCTCCTTCTCTATCTCTTTCTATCTCTCTCTCTCTCTCTCTTGTGCTCTCTCTCTATATATATCTTTCTCTCACACTCTCTCTCTGTATATATATACGTCTCTCTCTCTCTCTCTCTCTCTCTCTCTCTCTCTCTCTCACTCACACTCGCTTATTCTCCTTCTCCAATTCTGTCTCTCTTTCTCTCTGTCTCCCTGTCAGTCTTTGGTTGACCTTTTGTTTTTTCGTCTTGACTCGCTTTCCATCTCAGCCTTTCCACACAAGTCTCTTTTGTCATTCAATCTCTTTCAGTACTTTTACACAACTCTCACAATACAGTACTATCAGTCTTTAGCTAACCTCTCTCTGCCCCACACCCACCCCAAACTTTTACTAGCACCAGACGGCATGCATTTTTTTCCACCAGTATAATCAAATATCTATTTATAGCCAGGGAACACAGTGGCAAACATGGGCAAAAGATACTGAAACAATGGTTTCTGCGCTCAGCCTTTACACGAAAGCATGTGTGAACAGATATCCTTTAAAGACCTTGCCTGGAACTGAGTGACTGGTCCATGTTTGAGAGCTGGCCTGCAATCTCTCACAATCTCACTGACACTACACAAGCCCTCGTTGCTCCCTGGCACTTAAGCTGGATGTGTGTTTGTGATGACAGTGCAAACAGTGTGTATGAGTGTGGGGCAGCTGTGGCCTAGTGGTTAGGGAGTTGGTCTTGCGATCGGAAGGTTGCCGGTTCGAATCCCGCCCTACCCATAGTTGAGATGCCCTTGAGCAAGACATCTAACCCCACCCCCAGGGACTGTAACTAAAACCCTGTAAATATCTGTAAGTCGCTCTGGAAAAGAGCGTCAGCTAAGTGTAATGTAATGTAATGTAAAATGTAATGGGTGTATAAGATGTGTGTGTGTGTGTGTGTCTGTTTGTGAGTGAGAGTGTGTGTGTGTATAAGATTCTGTGTATGAGTGTGTATGTGGGTGTGTCTGTGTGTGTGTCTGTTTGTGAGTGAGTGTGTGTGGTGTGTGTGTATTGTGAGTGAGTGTGTGTGTGTGTGTGTGTGTAAGATTGTGTGTGTGTGTGTGTCTGTGTGTGTACGTGTGTATAAGATTGTGTGGGAGTGTGGGCTCCTGCGCTGACTATGCTGCAAATGAATCCCTGGTGTGGCTGCAACTACTTCACCAGTAATGGCCCACATGTGTAGGCCTTAGCTGCATGCTTCTGCTGCTACTCCTGCTGCTGTTACTGCCACTGAAGGGTTGTAGGGGGGGGGGGGGTGTATATGTCTCTGTGTGTGTGTGTGTGTCTGTGTGTGTGTGTGTGTGTGTGTTTTGGGGTTGGTTGTGGGGGGGGTGTGGTTGGGCCCATTGCCCATTCAAACCTCTGTGTCAGGACTGCCATAAATTTACTCGTGTTTTTTATGCATTGTAATTTGGAGGCCAGATGTGCAGGAGGCTGTGGACAGACTTAAATAAACACTGTATTCCATATTTCTTTTCCATACGTATTATGGTGGTGCGGGTGGTGGTGGTGTGTGTGTGTGTGCTTGCACATATGTGTGTGTGTGTGTGTGTGTGTGCTAGGAGGGTGGGGGTTGCATCGGTACATCGTTTTCCTACAGCGGACCAAGGACATGGCCTGTCACACACACACACACACACACACACACACACATTTGCTTATATACAGGCAGACTTCTGCACTCGTGCAGACCCACACATAAACCCACAGCAGGGAGAATGACAAGCAGTAAGTATGAGCTGAAATGTCACACAGGGCTCTGACAGATACATGGGCCCTAGCATACGTAGCTTAGGAACTTCAGGAAGTTCCAGAGCTTACCCATGAAAAACACCTTACAGATGGGACTGAACCCAAATGACCCTGCTCTATTGTTTTCTCCTCCATTTCAGATCAGAATTAGGTACATATCACATAACTGCACATTACATTTTGGTATACAATATTTAACATTTTTACACACTTTTTGGTGTCCATGGCAGGATCACTGCAGATGACTAGGGCTACTACTGTATATACGCTGTCTGATACTAATACTCTTTCTCCATAAAACTGCTTTACCTTCCGCTGAGAAACTGGAGAAATCTTTAACTCTCCAATTTCATGGCGTGATGGGACTGGCCAAAAATATCGGGTGAGGCATAAAAAAGGATGAAGATCCTGCTGGATTGGGTGGCAAGATTGATGAATCCATCCGGATAGGTGATCTGGTCAAATTTATAATCTACTTCCTGTGGATGTGCAACATAGTGCTGGCTTGTGTGGCTTCAGGCAACCACAATCCTACATGCACTGCGAGCCTTGTCAAAGCTTCCTACGCAATCAAAACAAACAGTGTTGTGTGATAAGTGTAAGGGGGTCCTTTACAGAACGATAGTCCCAATGAAACAGAAACCCAAAGCTGTGTACGTCTAAAGCAACATGTTGCGTGGTTTGATATCATGTTATTCGTTGCACTGAGAAGATGGCTAGATTTCAGGTCAAATGATCAACGAGCTGTACTTCCTGGGTTTGGTTTCTAAAACTAATGGCAGGGAATAGATGCAATTTTAAGAACTGAGGAAATTCAAGACAGAGTTGTGATTGGTAAAGAATAGCCCATGATATTTTTTGTTTGCATCATGGCTGTGATATTAGGCTACTTGAACAAATGATACAAACCAAACATCATGAAGTCTATTACCATTGATGTACTACAACAAATTATGGATATAATTATTTCAAACTGACTTTCCACCACACATTGAATCTTTTCTTACCTTACATGAGTGTACCATAGATTACAGCTAGGTTCAACAAGTTGCTTATCTATGTTCCTAGCTAGCATATCCTATCCTAGCATGTTCTTGAGTGTAGGTACGCCTTATGATTGCAACCTAATACTCTCTATTTCTACCAGAGCTCTTAGCCCATATTAGTTTTAGTGAAAATCATAGTTCACTTCTTAGGCAAGGATCACAAACCCCAAGCAGAAAAATATGACACAAGTGTAAAGGCAAAAACATCTCAGAATCCTCTGTCTCCTACACAGTTTCACTAGCCTGGGTGTGCCCATACTGCCTGTGATGCTGCATTTGCATTTCACGAGCAAGTCAGTCTGGCCAAGCTGCCTGTCTACACCATTTCTGCTGACGCCTTGGAATGGGCAGCAATGAAAATCGAGCATTTCAAAAAGGCAACGACGCGATAGTTTAGCGAACGGAAATCTCAGTCACTGTCAACATGGCGAACGTGGAGCAACGGTAAGATTTCAATGCTGCTCTTTTAAATTAATTCAAAGGGAAGTTATCTCTAAAAATAGAGCAAAGGGCAGCCCTTGAAGCATTTGTTAGGGGAACGGATGTTTTCGCAAATGCTACCGACTGGCTTCGGTAAAAGTTTAATTTATCAGTTAGCCCCGCTGGTAGCCAAGTCGATGGGCCTTTGCGAGAACCCTGTTGTTGTGGTCATTCGCACTGATCACACTGATCTGTTTTTCGAATATCAGTATTGAATGACCAAAAACACCAGCCAATCTCATGTTTACCTCACAAGTCCGACAAAAATCATTTAACGCCATTTCTATATGACTACAGGCTACTACTACTTTTAGTTTGGATCAAGCAGTTTCCTTCACTGCGTATAGGACAGAGGGGTATGTTGAAGCTTCGTCCAGTAGCAAACAGAAGCATTTGAAAGAGGCGGGTTAAGCCCGCCTATTGAGAAATGGGTTTACAACACAGCTTGGCCAGACCAATGCTCGCAGAGCATTGACAAGTCGCGATAGCCAGGCTACAGTTTGACAGCAATGGCTATTCCAAAATTCCATCATAGAGGTTTTGGTCAATGAGCTACGATATCACTGACGTCACTTCACAAGTTTATTTACCATTGACTTCGCACAGTGTCCTGGAACCCACCGAGCCCAAAAAGCCCGAACATCTCTGCTGTTACCGGGACAACTGTTTGTTTGGTGCATAATACTGTTCTAATTTCATTACAACATTGTTTTTAGAACAGCAAACAGCTGATAGTCAACAGCCAATGATTATCAATATCAACAAATATGCAATAATAACTTCAGATTTATCAAGCTTCTTTACAATCTAAACTAACATGAATATGCTAACCATCCGTTTTCTGTTTCTGCTCAACTGCTTCGTGTATTCATGCGTTAATGCTCAGCTCTCATACCCGATCCAGTCTGTGCATATACAGTGAAACAAGTTTAGCATTTGACACAGAAAGTAAAAAAAAAGACTCCTGTTAGTGGATCATCATAACAATATTTATAACTGACTCATAGAGAAAACAAATATGCATTGCAGCATATTTGTGGGAGGCTGGCGTGTCTAATTCTCCTCAGATTTAAGCCAAAAGAGGAAAGAAATGATGACAGCTTTTGTCTGCACATACAGTCAAGCTATTGTAACCCAGGTAACCAAACAGTAAACCACAGGGGACTAGCCATAAACCACAGCCGCTGCCATTACGGAGGATCTCCTTCCCTAATAAATGTTTCAGGCGCTGTAGGCCTGGACTCTTGTATTCCCAGCGGGACGTTGCATTGTTGTGGCCGTAATCTTTTGGAAAAGCTGGACCTATGTATGTCTTGTGTGCTTCATCGAGCTCCCCTGTTTCACTTCTGCCAACCCCATCCAGGAATATTTGCTCTCTTTGGCAAATTAGTATAGAGAGTGTAGATTGTGAGTGTCTCTTTAAGATCAACAGTTCAATTTCTGTGAATGTGCTTTGTTTTTACGACAGATTGTGTGTGTGTGTGTGTGTGTGTGAGAGAGAGAGAGAGAGAGAGAGAGAGAGTACTTGTGAGTGAGCAGGGTTGTGTGTAATGCATGTGTATGGGATGTGTAGGAGAGAGAGTGTGTTTGAGAGAGTGTGTATTGTGAAAAGCACTGCTTCTGCATTGGCCATCGCCAGACAGTCTGCGCCCACACATAGGGAAGCAGCAGGAGCCTGACACCTCCCTCTTTATCACTGTGCAAGCAGCTCTCTCTCTCTTTCATTCTCTCTCTCTCTCTCTCTCTCTCTCTCTCTCTGTCTCTCTCTCTCTCTCACTCTCTCTCACTGCTTTTATACCAATTTTGTGCTTATAGTGGCAACACTAATATTAGATCAACTGGGCCTACAGGTCGATAGAAAATACTTTATGCTCGTTAAAATAATTGCTTTCAGTTTTCCAACCCATAAAATTGCCTTTGTAATTCAGTGAGGAATGCATCTTTTGAAACAATCAGTCTCAGAGCCCAAG
Source organism: Coilia nasus (assembly GCA_027475355.1). Classification (NCBI taxonomy): domain Eukaryota; kingdom Metazoa; phylum Chordata; class Actinopteri; order Clupeiformes; family Engraulidae; genus Coilia; species Coilia nasus. Next base: position 28,395,037 of record CM050207.1, read on the forward strand.
CTGTGGCAACGCTTTTAATTAGTGGCATCGGATTTCCAGTGAAATGAATCCAGGCTATTGCACAGAGCGGTAATTGTTGGGTAATAGTCTTATTAATTCTGCTGTACGGCGCGGGCACTACAACTGCATCATTGCACGGCTGTCCCTTCTGGGGATGATCCAGGCATTCTGGCTTAATGGAATACCAATCTGATGAATACTTGGGTCAGTCACATCTTAGCAAAAAAAACTATCTCCCTTCTTTCTCTCTTTGCCTGTCTTTCTCTTGTTCTCATTTCTTTTTGGCCACAGCGAAATACGGAAACATAATGTGGCTCCCCATTGCCTCGTACACAATAACCTGTCACTCCTTCGCCTGGGCTCTTAATTTAGTGCGGTGCCACCCGACAGCACAGCCGCGCCGGTCACCTCAGAAACCAGGCCCGGGTCCTTACCGCCGTAATCCCCCATAATCCCCCAGTCTCCAGGAGGCTGGAGACACGGTGTGGAGGCTGCTGTTCGGGCTTTTTTAATTAAGGAGGTGCAGGGGCAGGATATGAGGGTGAGGGGGGAGCAGCTGGGAGGCACTGCTGGAGAAAGCAGGAGCCCACGCTTCAACACTGACCAGTCGAGGCCCTCAGTGGGCCTAGCATTTGCCAATTCATTTCATCCACCCAGTTTTCAGTGAATAGTGTAACGTTATGATTAAATGAAGCCGATGAGTGATCTGGAACAGTTATTGAAATAACAGTACAAACTGAATGCTCCCTTCGTCTTTGCTGAGCAATGATAAAGCCTTCTAGCTGGCCTTTTTCCCTTTACTCTTGATAAAATGCCAATTTTTTAGGGTAAGAAACCTCTTGCCCCACAGGCATTATAGCAGTGAGGTAAAATAAGCCCTGGCCTACTTAAGCATTGTTTTTCATTCAGTAGATCCTTACTTATTGGCGCTGTGCTGTCGTGCGTAGCTGAGCTGCACTCTGCTAATGCACAAGGGGATCCCTGCATGTTGGTATACTGTAGGGCCAGGGCATTTAAGGCCACTGTGGCAATCAGAATCTTATCCCGAGACTCATATATCAAAAGGCATCGAGCGGAGTATGCAATAAAAACAGTTTGATTCTGTAATGTACTAAAGTATACTATGGTATAAAGAAATAAACAATACTTTTTGCAGGCCCATCGCTAACAGTCAGTGTCTTTTCTGTGTCCGTCTCTTGTGCAGTTCATCTGTGCATGTCATTAATGTGTTGCACTGGTAATCAGTGTGACTGATGAGGGTGAGACTTCTTGGGTTTCATCCAAACCGGTGACATATTAACTGTTAGTAGATTAGGTTGTAAGAACATAGTTACAACTTAATCCGGTGTTCTTGTTTGGGCCATCATGCTAAGTACTCTAGTTTTGCTTTTCTGTTCAGATTCATTTCCCATGATAAGTGTGTTGATTGTGACTTCAACTGAATTGATTGAATACCTGGCCTCACCTTTTGTCTGCATACTGTGTTGGTAAGGTGAACCATACGAATGATGTCTTACCCCGCTATCTCTGAAGCTTGAAGCACATTTGTCCAGTTCACTGCCCCGCCCTGGGAGGCCTGCTCCTATCTCTTCTCAGTATGAAGTCATATCATCACATGACACTCATGGCTGTACCCGCTGAGCAATTTTACAGGGGAATAAAATATAATGGCATCTCAAAGGTTTCACACATCAATGCATAACAAGCAAGTCACACCCAGTCTGCAGAGGACTCTTGGCCCAGTGTTTTTTGTGCCAACATACAAACTTATGATGCCTTTTCTCCAAAGTCTTTTGCAGTATTGTGTTGCAAATCTCCCCATTCGGCCATTTGTAAACCTGTAAAATGCATGTCTTTTTTCCCCACAGCGC